>VDFB02152777.1:30587-155347 GCA_007258455.2 Sequoia sempervirens
AATGGCATATATCATAGCTCCTCACCATCAAACACCAACAATTGTACAATGTTTAGTCCAAACAAAAGTTCTAATACAAAATTGTTCACCAGTATTTTGACTTCTCATAGCACACATTTTGTATATCATGCACTACCAACAAATGTACTTGGCCCAGTTGAGCTATAATGTTCTTACACTTCAACCATTTAAGATAATATATTGTTTTCTTCATCCACTTGGCATGTTCTACTCTACTTAAAAAAAACCAAACTCCACTTTCCCCATGCATTCTCCCCCCTCTCTGCCCTTCGATACACTACCATAGTATACCCTCCTATTGGCGTAACCCTTGCGCCTTGCTAAGGTGCAAGCGCTAGTATAATCTAAATAAAAAAAGCTTATTGTCTGGACGGATCAGACTTGTGAATAAAGGAACAGAAGGGAGCACATAAAAATTCGGTAAAAGTAGGAGAGTGCACGACTGTGAGATCGGATCCTTCGAGAAAAGTAATTCGGCGGGCAGAACTGTTAACTGGAGTTTTGCTTCTTCAAAAAAATGCAACGGTGAACTGCAGTCTGATGGCAAGTAAAGCTGCTGAGAAACATGGAACTGGAGTTATGTATGGAAGGCATGCATGCTCCGGTACATTCTAGGGATGTAATAACCAAATTTGTTTAAATCTGATCTACAATCAACTCTGAATTTGACTAGACTTAAGTAAAAACAACTGATCCTTTCCTTCGAAAAGAAAAGGACGCCAACACTGTTGGAAGTGATCTAGGGTACAACTCTTCCATTAACCTTAGTTGTCCACAAAATGAGTGTCGCTCAACCAATGCTTATAGTCATACACAGAACAAAAAGCCTGCAAACAGATGAGAAGCAAAAGTATCACTGAGGCCAAAAGAGTAAGGAGCTGCCATGAACAAATATGTATTTCTTTATGTAATCCTTCACAGCGACGCTCCATCTCTTGTGATAATACTTATTGACATCAGCTATGACTTGATCCAAATATTTAACTGAAGTCAATTTCACATATTTACCTATGCCGTTCCACATGCTTGCCACTTTATCGTCTGCCAAATGATTGTAAATAATTCCGCTCTTTCTCAGCAGCCGAACATCTTCCTCTGTGTCGATGATGCCGTTCATGAAATCTGCGTAGCGAGTGAAAATCAGCGCACCAGGCGCTAGTGAAGCTTCGAACGCCACCAGATTTCTGAGAATCACTTCTGTATTTGAATCCAGCCTCAGTTTGGAAAGGTGAAGTGTTGCAGTCCTCGTGTCGAAGCGAATTGTGGTGAGGTCTCCGTTGGTAGGAATGAATTTTACTCCTGCTGAGTATAAATTGGACACTGAAGGAAACTCCAGTTCGTCGCGTGTAGGTGGAGTTTGCACAGAAGTGTATCCTCTTTCTTCATCAGTTTCATCTTTCTGTTGATTTGAAGGCTTCAGAAAAATGGAAACAAGATTCGTGAACTGTATCAGGCACTACAGACACCTGCTTTTCAAGAGGTGCTGAGAGAGCACCGTGAGATGTCGGACAGGGCCAATGTTTAACGATGAGAGAGCCTTCCACAAGGCTTTCAACGCCCTTTTAGCGAAGGTTAAATCTGGCAAGGTGGCCTTCTCGGCCTCATTCTCCTTAATATAGGCATCTTCTATGGCTGCTTCAGGGACAATAGAGTAGTAGAGCACCTCCAGTACGCGACCCCTCTCTTTTATCAGCAACCGTGAGCTATCATGCATCTTGAACATAAATGGCGACCATTTTTCACAGACAAGACTTAGCAGATTGCTAAGCTTCTCTTCTGCTTTGTCTTGAGAACCCAACTGCATCTCCAGCAGCTTCTGCAAGAGGAGCAAAGGTAATTGATTCTCGAGCATCACCAGATCTCTCATAATTTCTGTAAGGTCACCAAGCCACTACCTATAGTGTGTCTAAAGCACCATGACAGATATGGGTTCCAAGACTCCTAACAACATGGTTGAACAATAAAAGTATGATACATACATGCATAAATTTTACAATCCTTATGATATTATGATTCCTATAGCATATATATACATATATAGTATAGGGAATCAAATATATTTGCATTTGTATTTATGTAGAAAGAACCTTATACATAGATTCTCTCATGCGTAATGTCTTTTTGATTTGAAGGCTTCCATGAAATTCTAATATGTGTTAAAAAATTTATCTCTTATGTTTAATGCTACATTCTTTAATATAATCATTTTATATATATATATATATATATAAAAGAATTGAAACATAACATTCTTTAATTTAATTTCTTTCCAATTAATTTTACCCTCCATAATAATGTCTTTATTTATTATTAGTTTATTTATTTATCTATTTCTTTTATTTAATTTTTAGATAGCATTTTTTTAATTCATATTTGTTATATACAAAGTTAATTATACGAATATATATATATATATATATATATATATATATATATATATATATATATATTACATTTATTTACTTTTAAGGAAAAGAGAAAAGAACCCATTTAAAATAAATAAATAAAAAGATGCTTTCCTTTTTAAAGGTGATATTATTAACTATCTATTTTATTTTTAAAAGCTAGTAGTCTCCCTGCACCTTTAAAATATTTTATTTGATTACATTCTAACCAATTTTAGGTCATACATGATATGCCATGCAACGCCCACCCACAAAACATGGCTTTAGATTTTATTCAATTCACAACTAAATTTTGTTTGCTCTAATCTAATTTATTATTATTTAATATTTGCTACAATTAAGAGTGGTTGATAAAAATATAAAAGCCAGTGGTAATATTAAAGTACCACACGAATTGGCTAAGAATTCCTTAAAGAGTTAGAGTTTGAAATAAACGATGAATGCGGTGAAGATAACTTGATAAAAACTGCAAACGTGTGTAGTTATTTTTTAGTCGATAGTCTTGGTTTTAAAGCGTTTTTATTTGCTTTCCTTGTTTTTGTCTAAGATAAAAAAAAAAGATTACCAAGCGGTAGGAAGGAAGGGGAGTAAATATGGAGTTATTAATGCCAGTTAAGAAAAGATGAAAGGAAGTTATTGCTGGGCAGGAATGGCTGCTATGGGATGGTGGCTCTGCAAATAAATAAATAAACATTGGATGCATATGGAACGGTAGGGGGGCTAATGTGTAGTCATCTACCTTATTTGTAGATATGGTGAATCTCTAGTTGAATTGAATGGGGGGTGGATGCTCAAACAATTGAAACTATGGAGGTGACTTATGATGCTCTGCGCAAAGGGAAAAGAGAAAAAAACACACGCAACAGTTAGAGGAAGCCGCTATTTTTAGAATAATATTACCTTGAATTCTTGTTGAAGCTTGCACAGCAAGGTATGGAGACTTCTAATGCAAATCTTATAAATTATTTTGTTGCGTTTTATTTTATCTTAAAAGTATTCCATTGGCTAAATGAAAGCATCGGTTCTCGGTTTTTATATAGCTATATTCATTTGTGTTATAAATGCAAATCCATATATGTTTCATTGTGTAGAGTTTTTTTTTTTTCCCATCCTTGTCTATTCTATCACAGTTTGTAGACAAGACTACCAAAGAATTTGCATTATGCTTTGATGGATATACATACCTTGCCCCAAAGCATTTGTTTTACTTCAATTTAATTTCTCAGATTTACAAAATTGGCTGTAGTTGCAGCTACTTTATATCTGATCATTACAGAATCAAAATTCATAAAGAATATAATTATAGTTAGCAGTGTTTCAGTATTTCATGTACATCATTCTTCTTCTGAACATATTCTTATACTATTGAGAATATTAATGTATTTAGATTTATATAAGTATATAAGATGTTTTGAGAACAAATATATATATATATATATATATATATATATAACCATAAATATATAAATTTATATATGAATAAGTGAATAAAGAAATATATCTATATTAAGGATAATTGTGAATAATGGTTGAAGGGAAAGATTTAAAACAGTAGCAAAACCTGTATCTTTAGTTTCATAACTAATAGAATTCATGGAATTTCTTTAGTCTTTCGATTTTTTAGGATTGTTCTTCATAAGAGAATTAAATGAAATGATTAATTGGTACTTAAGTTTGTTGGCTGCATATATTTTTGTATTAACAATGAATGGGAGATTTTATACTTTCTTATTTTATATGTAAGATATCTATAGAAAGTTAAAACATCTTATGATAAGTTAAACTTTAATTTATGTATAAATTAGATCTCTATTTGTATTATGAAGTGAAATTTTTTAAATTACTATAGTGTTTATTTAAAAATAAATAAATAAATAAAATGTGAATAAATTGTCAACAGTTCTGTAGGAAAAAAAGTGAGTTGAGTTGCAGAAAAAAACTGCTCGCACATGTTTTAACATTATTTCAAAGGCTTTCTGGGTTTTATTCCTTGTCCTTCTATCTTTACAAAACATTTTGAATTTTAAAATTTGGATAAGAAATGTGAAAGTTATGACTGTCCAAACTCTGTCATTTTTTTGTTGAAATCAGCAAGCTAAAAATTATTAGATAATTGGAATATATAAATGGTTTGTTTGTTTTTATTGAATAAAATTGTTTTGTGTATTAAGAATATGTAAGACCCCGTTTCACACGTGATTAATGCTAAACCTAATTTGTGATATGATTTTCTTAAATTGATGATTAGATATATTGTGGATGATAAATAAGGTGATATTTTGGCAAAATCCTTGTAATTCCATTTTGACATTATGTTCTATTGTCACTACCATGAAGGTGTAATACACTAGTATACTATGGAATACAAATTGAGATTTAAATGGATTATTATATGGTTAAAGTTTAGAATATTTAGCTAATAGATTAATGTGATATACAATGTTACTTATGATCGTGTTGGTAATGTGCAGGAAGGCAACAATGTTAGCATGGGAAGGGAGGACCATCGAGAGAAAATCAAAAGACATCTTCTTGAGGATATAAATTTAATATGTTGATAGGTTAAGAGGTGAAGGTTGATATTAAAGGTATAATTTATTTTGGTTTGTGAGAATATTTAATTGTATGGGTTAGGGGTTGGGAACCCTTGCCCGACTCTGAAACTCGGATGGATCTTTAAGTGGGTCTTTAAAGAGGGTTGTTGGTTAATTTACTTGGTTGGGATGCAAAAATAAACCCCCTAGGGTCTATACCTTAGTGGTAGGGGTCAAGTGGGCATGCAATAGGGTCCCAAGGACATAATTTGACTCTTGAAAAGTCACCATAATGAAGAGTGGCGAATTTTGAGGAGAGGATGGGAGGTGAAAAGATTTGGGGTTGTCCAAGTGCATGTTGCCTCTTTAATGAGAAAAGACTCTCATTGAAAAAGGGAGGTACACTCCACACCTCCCCATCCAAAAAGTTGCAAGTTGAAACTCCTATATAGTTGGAGAGGGAGGATGAGTAGGGTGTTACCCACTTCTTCTCTTTGAGAACTTGAGTGAAGATGGTAGAAAGAATGAGAAGAGGAGGGGAGTCCATCCCTTTGGGAGGAAAGTGATCATGATGGCTTGACTTGGAGAGGAAATATGGAATAAAAGAGAGTTCAATCCCTTCACCTAAAGAAAAGAGATAAGTTTTTTCTATTTCCATTTCCCTTGTTATTGGTTGTAATAAGGTGATATAGGGTATGAATCATGGTTGAAAATAGAAAGTAAAGAGACCATATGTATGAAATTTGTGCTATGTTAGTTTTATTCCTTGTAAGAATGAAAAAAAAAAATACTCCATGTATCATCATGGAGTTAAAATAATTCCTTGCTCGAGGGTATGGCTAGAGCCCACGAGGCTCCATGATGCCATTACGGTAGGGTGGAGAGCAAGCCTTACTTAGTTGTATGTCATGCATTATATATTTTTTAAATTAGTTGTGATGTGGAAAGATAATAATGGTTGTAATCTGAAGGAAAATAGAGAAAGAGCAAGCTACAGTCAATTTGTGTGTCATTCATTTTGTTTCTTAAAATTAGTTGTAATATGGAAGATTTAAGAAAAAAGAAGAAGTTATATTTGATTGTATTGAGGAAAGAGAAAACACCTTTTAAGTTGCAATAAAACTGTGGGAAAGGAGAGACACTTGCATTTGTTATTAAAGAAAATATTGTGTAAATTGTTTTATATTCTCTTCCACATTTAGACAACTGTATGTTCATTGAGTAGAAGAAAAGAATAGGAGAGAATTGGGAACTAAGTATGAGTAAGGAATCAAATTGTATTGAATTAGTCATTTGTAACAAAAGGAACATATATGCAAGGAATCCATAATCAATTTTCAGCAAAGGGAGTGCTCAAGATAAATAGTAGTTTCCATTTGGCCCATTGATAATAGAAATGTAGGTTCTGTCATTTTACCATACTTGAAAATGGGAACCTGCTTGTTGGTACCAAAGCATGAGTGAATTCAACCATCTTGGAAATCAGTATATACAAAACACTTTTTGTCTTGCACATTATAGATTGTTATGCAGTAGGCTAAATGGATTTCATAGTAAGTCTTTACGAAATGAATAGTTTGCTTATCAACGTGTATTTAAATAAACAAGCCATTGTTGCCAAATATGGAGTTCATTTCATATCAGTATTTCAACAACGATATATTAGTCCCAGCAGTAAATATGTAAATTACATTGAATATACCAGGAAAAATAAAAATAAAAAAATTATATATTCTACCCTAAATGTAGGTACAAATCATACTTATATTCACAAAACTGCTAACATGGTATAACCAAATATATTCAATCTTATGAAGTAATACAGAGGAAAGAAGAAGCAGATATAGATACAGGAAAAAGGAAACAAGGTAGAAACCCTTGAGGTCATGGTTGTGTAGGGCCGAGGGCCTGCATAAGGGAAGAACCTCTAGGATTCGGCCCCTACAACCAAGAGAAGCTACCCCTCTTTAAACTGCTCTGCTTACAGATTTAAGGAATTAAACCTCTATCGGTGTTTTTGAAGGGTGAGTCCATGAAGTAGTCCCATTGAGCTATGGCACCTAATCACAGTATTCCCAGTATGAGCAGAACAACATGCTCCTTCGTTGTAGATTGGCATTCACCAGTCCTCCGGGCGGTAGCAAAATAAAATAAAATATAGCGAATGGATGTTGGTTGTGGGAAGATTGTGAAATCAAACTGCCTCCGCTGCCTGCTTGACATGACAGTATGCATATTAAATGGTAATATTGCTAGCGTAGTTAATTCGGCTTACCTTCCAGGCTCGATAAGTCCTCTGCCAGTCTGGAGACCTCAGAACGGTTAAATCAATCGAATCAATTCCCCATTTATTGCTTGGCCAATGTTTGGTAGGCAGAGAGATTTAGGGGATGCATTATGTCAAATCGAGGCCTAGAAATCTGGACTGGTCAGATGCCAAGATTGTTTCCTTTTAATGCTTTAAATTACCCCTTCTTGGAAACTTGCTCACGCAATTTGTAGTGATTCTGCCATCGTACCATTTTATAATTGCATCCCTTCCAATTCAAAGGTTGTGTTATGATAGCCTAGCCAACAAATTTAATTCCCCACCTAACCGATCCCTTGTCAAGCTTGGCAGATTTTAGGGAAAATTTATTAGTGTGGCTGTCAGTTTCATGGATGATAGTGGGTTCGTTCATCATCAATTTCATTCTTGAAGGTGTCATGTAGTTTTGGGAATGTTGGAGCTTGTATTCACCGCTGCCACACATTGCTGTTGGGGAGGATAATATATGATAATGTTACCCATGCTGTTATCAGCAATAATAACAATAGTGGCAGATTTGTTAGTGAGCGAGCATCTTACGTGGAGTAGAAACACAGAAATACCCCACCGCTCCTCCACTCTCATCTCGTTGGTACTATCTTTCACTTCTCCAACTTGGCGAACAACAGCATGAAATAAGGTTCTGACGACGGTTTTAGAGTATGTTTATTAAAATGAAAATTACAGTCAAGGTCGTAATAATGAAACACATTTTTTTTCTTACATTACGGCATCCAATATCCTACGTAGACAAGTATATACTAGCATAATTAATTTAAGATAGTATGTTCCATTAAACTCGAGTCAAACGCATTTTAGCCGTGAAGAGGAAAAAGAGATGGTTCAGCCTATAGCCTAGTTTTATATTATCCTCTCATTCAAGGCTGTAGTTTCATTCATATGAAAACACTCATAGTGGTGCTAAATTTAAAGATAAATAAGGAAACCGTAGATATCTTCCACGTGAAACTAAAAAATGTTCAGAGGGAGCTCTTGACAAAATAAATATAATATATGCTGATAATATTAGCCAAAGGAATAACCACGACTCTTTTAGTTGTAGACATTTTAATATAATCTAAAAAGGACTGATGGAATTAAATTAAAATAGACGTGTTCAAGTAAATTTAAAAAGTAAGAAAATAAAAGTTAAAGGAAGGGCTATGTGACTTATTAACTTAGAAAATTAAGTACTAAATATTTTTCATTTATTAGATTTTAAGTTATTTTACTTTATTTTAAATTATGGATAAAAATAAATAAAATTATATTAGTAATTTCTTTTAGAAAATAATAATAATAAGGATTATTATATTATATACATATAATGTGTAAATGATATTTAATATTGGTATTTAGGATGTTATAAATTTTAATGGGGTAATATGCTTAATTAGTTAATAAAAGTTTTGTATGAGTATGAAATTGGCTAAGGAAAATTACTTTATGTTTGAGAGGAATTTAATATTATTAAGTGGATACATATTCTGGTATGAATCTAATTAAGACTACTATGAAATGGATTTAATAAGGATGATATGCTTAATGATAATATTATTAACATTTATGTTTGGATCATATTAATCAAATAATACTGTCATTATGCAAGTGATCTGTCAATAGCAATGTATTGTTAATTAGTAGTAAAGTGGGGGGTATCAAATAAGTAGATAATACGATGACAACAATAATCTAGACTTTGTTGGACAAGTAATAATTTTTGTCATGAGTATTCATCTATTGCATAATATTAGCATCCTTATTACTATGTTATATTATCGTCAAAACCAGGACAACTATTGATATTGGCCTACCTATTTTACATTAATTACTATTGCAATTAAGTTTTAAATGCATTCTATTGGATAATCAAAAGGAAGCGATAATAATGTCGATAAGAAAAGAAATAAATGTTACTATTGATGAATCATCTTTGGCTAATTATTAATAATGTTTGTTCTTAGGTCAATAGCGAGATCGCCACCCCACAGTTTGTATTATATAAGAGTAAGGATACACTAATACTAATTTGAGGGTGGTATTAAAATAGTGAAATGGGTGATATCAATATCAGTATATGTTATTTGATGAGATTAGATAATTTAGTATCCATGAGAAGGGATAATGTAAACATAAGCAACATTGCTAATAGGAATAATTGATAAGACCGATAAGAGTCATGCTTATAATATAATGGGACCAAGAGTAAATTTAATAATTATATTACTAATATGATATAAGTGTGATATTTCAAATAGAGTTAATATCAATACTGCCATCCCATTTGAGTCAGCGGTGAATATGATTACTAATTCTCATTTTAATATGGGTGTTTATGATAATGAATAATATAAATATTAATACAAGGATTAATAAGTGAAACCTAATATTAGTATTAATATTGTACAAGAACCAATGTGTTTAGTAGCATGCGTAGCACAAACGATCATAATTGTTATGACATTGGTAATAATACCATTAAGGTGGAATAAAAATGATGTGTGGTATGATAAATTGGAAATGGATATTCAATCAATACTTTAGAGCAATTGGAAGAGACATTAACATAGTTTGATCGTATCGTAACTACTACATCTATGTTAGCAACATTATTATCATCAAGAAAATTCCTACCATTGAAAGTTTCTCTCATCAAAACTAACATTTCTATCCTTTCATAAAGAGTTGTGTCATACTATTAAGTAGAGTTAAGCTCTAGAGGGTAGGTCATGTTGTGGTGACATGACGTGTAAGATCTAAAGGGTGGAAAAAAAATAAAAATAAAAAAAAATTGATATGTTTTCTGAGTGAGAATAATACAGGCATATTTTATCAACTAAAGAGCAATCCTCCCACTAACATTAGGCTTAGGATCAACAATAGCCTTCCACAACTCACGAGCTAGCCCAATTAGGAGGCGACAATAAGTGCTCCACACTGACAAAAGCCACATTCTCCACAACAATAGCTATCAAACCATCTCCCAAACTGTCACGCATAGGACTAATAGTAGCTATGATATTGTTGATCCTATCATTGGCACATTGATAACAATTTTAAAATGTGTATAACTTAAGAATTATATATTTAAGCACGTAAATTAAATGAATATATTATAATTAATGAAACGAGGTTTTCAAATCCATAAAAAAGTGTTGAAATATTTTGAAAAAACTTATGTGACTATAATATAACCTTCCTTTTGTTGATCCTACTATGATGATAAAATACCCCACTTCTCCTTGGATTAGCTTGTCTAGAATTTGACAAAGGATTACCTTAAGATGTAAACAACTAATTAGACTAATTTTGATGATAAAATTTGAATTATTAATGTAGGGTAAGTTATTTGTATGAATGCAAGCACACTTTTGTTATGTATGGTAGATATTTCAAAATATGACACAAAATTTATTAATTAGGATAAGGCTTATTTTATCCATTTAAAGTGTTGATGCTTTAGTTGGAATGCATGCAAGTAATTGGTGATGTGGAAATCCAAAAAAGTATAATTGGTCAATTTTTTTATTACATTGGTTTGTCGTAGTAGGGTCAAGTTTGTGTCATTCGAATCTAGGTTGGAGCCAAAACAAGCGCATATGAGAGGTTTAAGGAGTTACGTGGTGTGGATATTAGGTAGACACATGTACGAGTTAACACTCTAGTGACAAAATCCTCATGTGCACACCATTCTCATTACATATATTTGTGAAGAAGGTGGTTCTAGTGTGATATGCAGATGATCTTTTTTTAGTTCCCCACCAAGGTTCACCGTGTTGATCCTCAGCTGATATTTAATATTTTTTCAGCTGCTACAGATACTTCTAATTAATGTTAAGGCATTGGCTTGGTAGTGTAGCAACACTGGCAAACTGATCATCTTCTCGGTTGGTGACCATGACTAAATTTACTTCTACAGTGGAGCCCTAAGGTAGTTTGGTTGCAGTCATTTATATTTCCAAGCTAGATTTACACTCTTTCTTTCAATAACTAATTGTCTAAGGGATTTGTATCTTACTGCAGGAACATTCTTGCTTTATGCCATCATATGTATTTTTTTTACTTAAATCTTTGTGACATTTTGTAAGCTGGTATTCATAAGAACAAAACAGTCTTGCCAACATTTGGAAGGAATTTCGCTGCAATGCCCACAAAAGCATTTTTTTTAAAACATGATAAAGGATGCTTGGAGGATATGGAATATGACTTTATGCCCTGCTACTGCATTTGATGTAAGTTAAAACTTTTTCCACAATGGTATTGTGCAATTTGGTAATCAAAGCATTCGTGAAATCACTTTTCCTTAAGGGATTTTGTCAAACACTTTCAGTGCCTTGTTTTGCATCTTCATTTCACATGTCTATCCAAATCAATTGTTCATATCCTGCAATCATTGCATTCCATGAAACCACATTTCTTTTAGCCATTATGTCAACAGTTAACATGCCTCATCTACCCCTCCACGTCTTGGTCTATTGAAGTACAAGAGCCAGTGTAATAACTAATAGCACAAAATATGATGTACAATGTTCTGTGAAGAAATATGAAAACAGTTTCATGTGCCTTGTCTATATACCTTCACATTTTTCATCCATATCTCCCGTAGCATTTCCAACTATTTTGCATCCATGCTTTCATGGATCTCTATACCCTGTTCCAAAGCTCCCATTTTTTGCAGTCGATGAGATCACATTTAGTTGAGTCATCTAATTCTATCAAAAAAATTCGTGAACCTTGTCTATATTTGCACATTGTGCATATATGTCTACCATAGCATTTTCAACTATTATATCTGACAAGAATCTTTTTGATGGATCTACATACCCTGTTCTAAAGCTGCCATTTTGGCACAAGAAGGGAGGATGCTGTCAAAGGTTTTGGATTTTGGCTTCACACATGTCAATTGTGTTTACTTGAAAGTTTATAAAGCATTTTCAACATATCCAAATTGTGCATATCAAAGTTTATAAAGCCTTTTCAACATATCCAAATT
The DNA here is from genome assembly GCA_007258455.2 of Sequoia sempervirens. Classification (NCBI taxonomy): domain Eukaryota; kingdom Viridiplantae; phylum Streptophyta; class Pinopsida; order Cupressales; family Cupressaceae; genus Sequoia; species Sequoia sempervirens. Next base: position 42,849 of record VDFB02152777.1, read on the forward strand.
GTGCATATCGTGCAATCATTGCAGTCCATGAGAGAAGATTTTTCTGACACAAACTGGAAACACCTTGGTGAAAGATTGGACTCTGAAAGTAGAACCTAGTTCTAATCTTGTTATCACTTATAATGCTATGTTATCAGCAGTTTTATAATTTTGGACATCAACTTGAAGAAAAGAATTGATGCTAGCCATTTTTCTTAGTTGTTCCATAATCTTTCATTGTCTCCCAATATTGATTTAGCTTTTATAAGCGATTTCTCTATTTAAAACATCTATTCAATTTATATTTTTTCTTTCGTCTTTGATAAATTCTTTAAATCAAAGTGAACATACAAGAATATGAAATATCTCAAAGATGGGAAGTTGTACACATAAAAAATGACTGCCATTAAATTTAGTTTAACAGCGATCTTAGCGATTAAATAATAATACAGTCTCTACATAGAGCAGAACTAACAAAGTGTCATGGGTAGTCTAACTTGTCAAATCCCATATTGAAGTGTCAATAACTTGGTACTTAAGAAACTCCAGAGTTCACATAAATTGTAACTAATAATACAAATGATATAAAGAAATTTCAGAATTAAAAAATTTGTAATTAAAGTATTTATAAATTCAATTATAGGCCTCTTATCAAATTTGTAGGAAATTCTATATAAATTACAATCAACATAACTATTGCACTTCCTTTCGATACAAGTGTACTAAAATCTATAGTAAAATAAGATTACCTCCTAACTTAATACCTAAAGTAGCATTTCTATGTCCACTTGCAAACTAAACCAATGCTTTCAACTGGATACCTGATGATGCCACAGTATGTAACAAAATATTCCTACTCTGATTTGGGCAAGCATATTTATTTGTGCTGCATTTCTCTCATTTAGAAACACCATTTGACCAAATATCCTGTTGTCAAAAATAACAGAAAAATGATTATTTGCAGTAAACATAATAATATGTAGCTCATCAAAACCTTTTTATTCCTTAATCAAATTAACATGCATGTATAAGAATCATAAAGATCAATTCCATAAGAAAAAAAATGTGTGTTTATAAAAGAAGGAATGAAGCAAACAATGCTATGACACACAGGAAATTGCTGTGCAGTCTACATATCTCCTGTCATGCCTGAAAATTTTCATCAAGAAAACCCAACCTTTTTTTTTTTTTTTAATTTATTTATTTAGTTGAAACAATGACGTAAATACACTATAAGTATCTCTACCGTGTTCCGGTGAAACATACTATACACATCGGAAAATCTTATTCTTTTGATTCAAATATAGTCATCACATAAAAAGATTACATTACTGTTACATAAAATTTTTAAAATAATAATCGATAAAATATTTCTTTATTTAGATGTCTTATATACATCTCATATATATTTATATAAAATAGATAATCTTACTTTAATATAATAACCAAATTACAATAAATAAAATATTTATTTATTTAGATGTCTTATATACATCCCATATATATATCATTGATAACCAAATTTCGTACATTTGGGCATTTTTAAATTTTACCATATCCATTAATCACTTTTAACTTTTTAGCATTTCCTTTTCTTTTTTAAATAATTATTCATGCTTCTTATTTTATTTTACTTTCATAAACCAACTCTTAAGTGGGACATCTATTTAATAAATCATGTTGCTTTTAAAGGGGGCCCACCCTTCTAATTATTTATTTTAATTCTTTTATCAATACTATATAAATTTAACTCTAAAGTTCAAACCCATATTATCCATAGTCAATAAATGGATGTCTTATGCGACACTTCCTTAGTAAAAGAGTGTTCTTAAAATGTTAAAAGCATTTGTACACCAAACAAAGCAACGCGGAACCCCACTTAGCACTTGAACCAAAGATTTATGAAGCTAAGAATTACGGAACGGGGTGACATTATAATTTAAGAGGAACTAACATTTTTAAGAATGGCTTCCCTCAATATTGCTCACAATATTACTGACGAATTTGCATACATTTTTATATCTATGCCCAAGCAATATTACTGCTACCGATATATTCTGTCTTTTGTTTAAAATAAAGCAACCAATTTTTTTTTAATTACATCGTAGTAATACTGCAATATAGCTGTTAAAATTAGCATTGCTAGTGACATTTATTATTATGGGAAAACTTTAATTATGAATAATGTCAATCTGGAAACTATTACACTGCCTGCACCAAATTTAGTATTAATATTACCAATCCCTACAGAGAAGTTGGAGTAACCTCCATATTAGCCAATATGAATACTATCGCAATTAATACCAATATTGTCTACCGCGTTTCATAACAACATTAGTAATAATTATATTAATAAATAATGCATTTTTTTTTAATTTTTTTTTTATTTTTTAAACTATATTCAACATTACCAACATCAATATAGTGGCATGGTTTAAAATTTGCGTTGTTAATTATTTCAGACATGCGAAGACAGCATGTAGTTTATTGCGTTTACACTATCACAAAAGAAGGAAACAATGTAAAAGGTAAAGGATGTCATATGTTAAAAGCTAAATGTACACATTATTAGAAACTTAGCAGAAACTTTCATTTTAAATAAACGTACTCTAAAACCCTGTCGAAACCTCTCTTTTCCTTTTGCTACAGCTTACCAAATTAGAGAAGCGCCAGGTAATACTAGCGAAACGGAATTTTGGAGGAGCGGGAACCAATAGCGATGGGGAAAGCATGAGAGAAAATGGTGAATGATAGCCAAGGAAGAAAACGATGAAGAATGATGAACGACTGAGATTCGTTTACTCTTCTTGCATTGATATGGACATAACATAGCCTCAATCTATTGCCACTTCTGACTACACTGTCATGCTGCAAGTTATCTGCTAACATACAGTCTACATATGAGCTACTAAAAACAATTGTGACCTATCTTCCAGCTATTGGTTCGATATCAAAACTTAGGGTGGGCTTGCATTTAGATCAACGTGATATATTATTGTTCACATAAAAATCTGTCAGTTCACATCTGTATTAGTGTTGAACCACAATACTCATTATTTACCAACCACTTTAAGGCAATGGAATGACATGGATAATTATTTCATGATCACTTCAAAAAGATATGGGGTGGATACGAGTCAATATCAAGTGAAAATTAACCACCCCTAACAGATATTACAAAATCTATCCCGTATCCCAACGAAATCACCAAAGAGCTAAAGACACGCAATTCCCAACTACGATGACTATTGAGAACTCTGAATTTAATGATGTCACGCTCCAGCCACCTATTTATCATAGCACTCTACCCACTACTACAACTATGTTCGACTCTAACATCATTAAGAAAGAATTCACCGCCGTATGACTCTGCCAGGCATGTGCTAAGTGGTCGTCCAAGCTGAGGTCTATTAATTGTTGATGTGACGAATTTGGAGAAAACGTCCTCCCCTATCAACCATATTGACCATGGGTCAATTATGGTGTCAGATTGAGCGCCTTTTTAATATCAAGCATTTAAGTCGAGCAATAAGTTTTGTCCAATTCAGTATGGCAGCAGCCCCTCTCTCTTCTTTTTTTTAATATATATATATATTTTTTTGAGGTAGATTTTAGATTGAACTTGAGGAATTAAAATGTCGATGGATGTTGGTGTAAGAATAAAAAAAAAACTGAGTGATATTTAGCAAAGTGGTGAAAGCAATAAATTCTGGTTGAGTGGTTAAGACGGCATAATGGCAAGGATGAGTCACATTTGCTCCAGATCAAAAAGGGAACTGTTCCTGTAAAGCGATCAGCACAAATCAGGGGGGGTGAGTTGCTTACCACAGTTCCAGTATTTTAAAAGCTCTCTCATTTTTATTTTTTTCATTTGTTTCAGCAATCAAAATAACTATTTCAAATCTGTATACAGAGATGCAATGGCTGTGCAGGCGATGGCTGGGAGTTTTAATTGATCCTTTTTTTTAATTTTCTTTGTTGCTGAAATTTACAGATTTGTGGATACTGGGGAAAAAAAAAGCTTGGAACGACATTAAAGAAAAACATACTTGGTTCCTTTGTTTATTTAATTCTTATACCACCAATGTTTCCTGCTGATGATAGTTTCAAAATTTTCGTGACAGAAAATAAATGCTTTCAGAAAAAAAATACTTCTTATGCTTGTTGATTTGTTCTCCTCCATTAATATTTCTATCATTTATTGACGCTGTGTAGAACAATGAATATCTCTTAGGTCTATTCATTCATCCCTGTGCACAGAGGTTAGATTTTATTTTATATATATAAGGATTGACAGGCTGCATAAATATATATATATATATATTTTTTTTTTTTACAGACCTGTGTTGTTTCATTGGACAGGGATATTAATATATATATATATTTTAAATTATTAAGACATTTTAAAATTTACGAGTGCCAAGTTCTTTATTTTCCCCAATTTGATTTTTATTTATTTATTCTTTTCTTTTTTTCAATCTGTTTGATAAGAATACACATCTTTTTTGAAATTTTAATAAATACTATATACATATATATGCGTATCAGACCATATACCAACAATCTTGTTTTCTCAGTAACATATTAATATTTATTGAAATATAACAATTTATACTCAAGCTGTGGTTTCTCTAATATGTTGCATTATGGTTTCAATAATAAGGTATCTATACACTATTGTTTTTATTTTTATTTTTTTGCAACATATACATATGGAAGTAGCAAAATTTACACAATGGCTCCCTTTACGTGCATTTCTAGTTTGCAATACTATATTTTCAACCCCTTTACTCTCATTTCAAATGAGAAATCATTAACTTCATTTCTCCTTTATACTTTTCTTTAGAAATGACAAGCCACATGGAGATTGCAATATCTTTTCTTTCTCATGTATCACATAAACTATCTTTGATCAAACATATTCACAATACAATAAAGTTTTCAAGGATCATTTTCAAGAACACGAGAAGAAATCTTTATTTGAGGTATACCAAGGAAATAAAACATTAAATAACAACTTCAAGTATATTAGTAGGATTCTCAAATAGATACACCCCAATAAATGAATGAAATAAATTTGTTCTCTTCACCTTTTCATTTGATAATAGAATGTTGACCTTCAGCGTTACAAGCATAATTAAGGAATAAAATGCATAACAAACAAATTAATAAGGCTTGCTCTCCACCCTACCGTAATGGCGTCATGGAGCCTCATGGGCTCTAGCCATACCCCCGAGCAAGAAATCTACTAACCCCAAGATGATAGATGGAGTTTTCTCAAATTTTTAGTCAAAAGATCAAAACAACACGACATCAAATTTCATATATATAGGCTCTCCACACCATATTAAACAAGATCCACACAACTACTTACCTCCCTACAACAAATAACAAGGATGATGAAGGTAGGGAAACTTATCTTTTTGTTTAGATGAGGGGATTGAGCTCTTCCTTCATCCTTTCCTCTCCAAGCCAATCTATCTTTGGAGCCATATCCTAAGAGGGAGGCTCCTCTCCTCCTCTCCTCTTCTCTTCCATCTACACCAAAGTTCTCCAAAAGGAGAAGTGGGTAACATCCATCTCTTCTTTTTCCATCCAAGTATATAGGCATTCAACTTGAATTCACTTGAATAAGAGAGAGACACTTGTCACTCTCTCAATTGATCTTTCAACACACATCCCCACAAGTTCTCACACATGTGTGAGACTTTTGGGGAGATGGGGAATGTACTATGACACTCTACCCAATGACCCTTACAAGGTGGCTCCACACATGTGAGAGATTTGATGCTCTTTCCAAGTTCATTAATGAACTTTGGGGAGTGTGGTGGGGAAGTGATAAGTCACTTCTCCCAACTCTCAAAGACTCAAATTCGTCACTCCCTTTCAAGTGGACTTTTGAAGGGTCAAATCATGTCCTTGGGACCATAATGCATGCCCACCTGTCCCCTACAACTATGGTATAGACCCTAGGGGGTTTATCTTTGTATCCCAACTAAAGAAATTGACCAACAACCCTCTTTAAAGTCCCACTTAAGGTTCTATCCGAGTTTCACACTTGGATAAGGGTTCATAAACCTTAACCCCAACTTACATCTCACATGACACAATTAAATAACCTTTCAACCCAAAAGAATAAACATAGTAACTATTTTCCCTCGGCACCAAAATAAGGAAAACAAGTTCATAAGCACAAAATGGTGTCTTTCAATTTGTTCTCATTGGTTCTGTGTTCTCGTATTAGCACCTCCTTTCTTTCCTGCACATTCCCAATGAAATCATAAGCAACAATCATATATCACATTAATTTGGTAACTAAAATAAGATTTAATTGTGCAACCATTTCATTAAAATTCCAATTCACATTCATAGTTTACAAGTGCCTAATACTTCCATGGAAATGATAATAAAACATTTCAAAATGAAATACAAGCACATTTTCATGAAATCACACTATGCATTGCCTGAAATATATCTAAGCATCTATAAGTATATAACAAAATTAAGATTGTATTATTCACATGCAAAGTGGGGTCTTACATCTCCATTGAAAAGGATTCGACCGCATGACTACAAAACTCATTCATTAAAAACAAAGTATATTAATAAGTATGAATAGTTATTGATTGACTAACTTAGAAGTAACCTACGTCCTCCATCTTCTTCCATTGCCATTGACAAACTTTGTATGAAGCTGTCTCCTTGAAATCTTCGTAATCTGCATTCTCCTCTTCAGCATCTTCCATCACCACATCGTAATCTCAGAGTATGTAGATTACGATGTGGTGATGGAAGATGCTGAAAATAATGGCTCTACAACACAGTAAAGAGTATGTCTTAAGTAATGGCTCGGAGGTATTTTAGAAACCCTACGATATACTATGCATAAAAATTAGTTTGACAGGAAAAGATATTTTTGAAGCCTTATATAAATGTTCTCAGCTTGGATTTCACTTCATCCGAGAACTAAGAGGGGTAACAATCTTATTATGATGTCTTGGATTTCGTTTCATTAGACGATTAAAAAGGTAACAATCTCTTTGTAATAGTATTGTTTCTATTATAATAGTAAATTGTTTCTATTATAATGTCTTTAATTTCGCTTCACTAAAAGACTAAAAAGGTAACAATCTTCTTATGATACTATTGTTTTTATTATAATAGTATTGTTTCTATTGTAATAATAAATTTAGGTCCACTATTTAGCAATCTTAGAGAGATACTTTTGTATTTTATCTATTTTTATTTGAAATAATATCATTCTTCACTACATCAATGCATTAGTCTTTGCTTTTACTATGAGTTGTCCAATACATAAGGACCCTCAAAACTTCATTTATTTGATGGGCATCATTTAAATTTATACGGATATCCAATAAGTTTTAGTTTACATACATTTTAAATAAATGTGATAGTAATTTATCTTGAAATTAAAGTTAATAAGTGTTTCTTAGTAGTATAGTAGTTGGTATTTTTGTTATGAATAAAATTTTTAAAAGAAAATAGTATACTATTCAAAGAAAAAAGGGTGGATCTTAGAAAAGTATTTTCTTAGAGGCTAAATTCTAATATCATAAATATATAAAGTTACTAAGTGGTGAGAGTGATACTAGTGAGAGTAGGATCATGGTCATCTAATTTTCCCTACATTGAAAAATATACTATATCATTTTATTTGATTATAGACAAGCTAAATTATTAGTTCCACCATGATTTTAAAATAAAAGATTCTCTCAGGATATATTTTTGCATCTTCAATAGCCTTACATTAAAAAAATATAGTTATCATGACATTTGAGTAGAGAAAAACTACAATACTAGTTGTACCATGATTTTAAAATAAAAGATTATCCAAGGATATATTTTACATCTTCAATATGTTCTTTTCATTTTAGAAGTTTTCATTGAAGATTTTAAAAGTTTGCTCAATTTAATTTTCATAATAGTTTTAAATAAATTCTAAAAATTGTTCCAAAAATATTGTACATATATGTGTAAAAAGAGATTAAGTACCTTCGTGATTAGTAATTTAGTTGAAACAAAAATCGACAAGAGAGAAAATTAGTTTGATCCATATGATGGGTCATATCATATAATGAAATGATGAACTTTTAACTTGTAATTAAAGGATAATACTATAACATGTAATCTTAATATTGAATGTTCAAGGTGATGTTGTTTAGGTCATTAAATAATAATTATATTAATCTTAAATATTATTTAAATTAATATAATTTTTACCATATTTTTTAGTCAAACATATTATTGGTAAACTTAATTTTAAAATTCAATTAAAATGTAATATAGATATAGTGTTTTATCTCTAATATATTGGATTATAATTTTCTTATTAAAGATATTGTGTAATTGTAAAAAAAATTCAATATCTTCGATCTACAATAATAAGAATGAATACTTTCAATATTTTAAATTTTAATTATTTTTATTTTGATTTCTGTGGGTTTGCACTTTAAAGTTATAGAGGAGAAAATTAAATTCCTTTAGATTTTTTCCCTCATTTGTGTTACTTGTGTGAATGGCTTTAATGTATAGTTATAGTATATTTTGGGATTTTTTAGTATCCTCATTGACCTGAAATTTGATCCAATATTCTTTTATATCTCATCACTCTTCTCAAAGTAGTCTTAATGCATTTCTTATAATATTTTCCACTCTTGATAGGATCAAGCTATTACTTTATCTCATTGAAAAAATCATGAACATGAACACATCCCCCTATTCTATATTTTGAATTGCCAATAGTCTAAAGCTAAGAATCCCATTCATGATTATGAACTATCTCCATGTAAATAACAATGAAGAGTGAACCTTGTGTTTGATATGCATACTTTTTAGCCCTTATTATATTCAAACTAATCTTGTTTTCTCTATACAACTATAGTTCAGTTTTCTTCTAATATTTTTATAGCATATTTTATATTATTTTATTGGTGAGTTGGAAACACCTTATAATGCAATTTTTTTAGCTATGGTATTGGTTCACTAATGAAATTATCTCTTTCAATATAGATACAAGGTTCATTTTAGAAACTTATCTAGGGAGTGAACTTATCCACATTCCTTAATAGTATCAATTGTTTTCACTCAACAAACTTTGATCCATACTAGACTCTTTGTGAGACCATTTAATTTCAAAAAAGGTCACTTACCATATTTTCTTCCATTTATAATGGCACAATTTTCAACATTAACAAAAATATTACCACCACTATCATTTCTCTTATACCCTCTTCTCTACTTTCCTTACATCCATGTAAGGCATGTGGGATAAAATATAATGGCTCCAAGAAAATTCACTGTTAGCAACTCATTGACGGAAAATTCACCATCAACAATTCACCGTGGGAAAATTCACCGCCACGGAAAATTAATCACCAAAAATTCATGCAATTAATTTTTTGCACAATGAATTGTCATGGCAGTGTTCCTACGGTGAATTATTGGCAGTGAATTGTTCGCGATGAATTTTATGTATGCCAAATATAATAGAAGTTACAAAGGATACATAAGTAAAATGTATATGGTAGTTAGAGGGTGGTAGTGGATGTGTGTGCAAACCATCTTTAGGGGAATGAGTGTTCACATATACCACATTTACATGAATGGTCTTCAGTCTAAAGTTGGTTAGTGAAAAACCATTAATGTGGCACCTATTTGGTGTCATCCCCCCCTAAAGCCACATTAATGAATTTTATTCACATGAACTTTCAACTTTGGATACCTTGATTTTGAGTGAAATTACATAAACAAATAACCCTTGACCTTAGCTTTTTAAATATATAAATTTTATTTTTAATATTATACTTTTTCTTTTTTTATAATTAGCATAGGATTGTTATAGAAAATAATGAAATGTATTTGATACACCAAGAGGTGGAAGCATAAATCTATGTTCCACTTATGGGACACTTGTTGGTTTAACAATTTATATAGAATAGTATGCTCCAATTATAGACACAAGGAAATTAGATTATATTTCATTATATATGGTATTGTCAATATGTATACATGTCCTTTAAATGTTCTATGTTTTCCCTTCAATTCATATTGAATTATTTCACTATCTAGACACAAATGATTTATTAAATAATATTTTCATCATAAAATGAAATTTTACAAGAATGTGAGTCTTAAAGTAAACTTTCTAAAGCATAAATTTTATATATTTATTTTAGTCATATATTTATATTCTATTTTCTAATCCAAATAATTTTATTAAAAATTCAAAGAATTATATTTATCACACATGAAAACTAATTCTATTAAAAAATCCCTTCATACTAATGACCTTTCAAAAATATAACATATTAGTTGATTTGGGCTATATGGAAATAGATGCATTATGGGAAAATATGTCTAAATTAACAATTATTTTTGTTTAAAACATGATATGAGAAACTAAGAGAATATAGATCCTAGAAAATGATATGAGAAATAGCAAAAGATGAATATAGACTTATTTTTGGTATTAACACAATTTATAATTCCACACTAGTAAACAAAAATTGAAGACCAAAGTCACAACTTAGATTTTCACACTAGATGTCCTTTTAGTGATTTTAACTCAAGTATTCACAGTGAGAACACAATGCTTTAATCAATTAAGCTCAACACTTTACTTAATAATGGTTTTTTTTAATCTACGAAAACATTTTATTTATAGCTCAACTTATATGTTACAAAAATATGTTACTCATTAAAAAAAATATAAAGTGAAAGAAACACTTTATTAACAAATAATTAAAATATGAGGAAAAATTATTTTTATTTAAATAAAAAAATAAAATTAGGTTAGGAAATATCATAAATCATTAGTTTATATTATCTTCAAATTATTTATTTTTTCTTATTATAATTGAGAGAAAAAAGGAAAAAAAATATCGTTATGCAATACCAAAATAAACCAAAAAATGAGACATATTTATGCCATCAACACAAGGAAAGTTGTAAATGATGTCAAAATATCATTTTAAAAAATCATATTTGAGGTATCAATGTGTTTATTTAAATTAACAAAGAAAATTAATTTGAATATATATATACTATAAGTGATGAGGAAGGGCACATAACATGTTTTAATCGTAAATTTATTCACAAAAAAATATTTTGAAACTATTTAATAATTTAAAAAATATATGAATTAATTTTATATCAAAGTTATGGATAAATGTCGCTTAATAATAAAAATATAATAATAATTTTATTTAAAATAATACAAGATATGTCAATAAGGTTGTGCTTAAATGACAAGCCCATAAGGTTCTCAAGATGGAGATTCATATTTGAATCTCCAAAGTGACATCTATTGATGGAATTGTATTTGGTGGCTCAAGGAATTCCATTGTGGTTTCTTAGTTAATTAAAATTGAAAAAGTGGATTCTAAGTTGAATATGTTGAAGGGGAGGAGGTCACCCTTGTGACCTTCACTAATGTGGGGCCAGTCTAAATAAATCCTCATCACCAATCAATCAATAAATAAATAATAATATAAGATAGAAATTAATTATATATATATATATATATATATATCATCTTTAAAATATTCAGTATTTATCATTGCAATTAATAGAATGTGATAATTCTAATAAAAAAAAATTATAGCCTCTAACAGCTAAAATATCACTAATATATGTGTGTATGATTCATTTTACTTAATGTTTATGTATATTTGAATATATTAATTATTTTATTTCAATATTTATATGTGAGATATATTACATAAGGTATAATTGATCATTTCTAACTTGTGTGATATAATTTTAACATTATAGATTAATGGTGATTATATTTTCATTATTTAGATATAAAAGATTAAATTCTTTTTAGGAAACTTTATTTTTATCTATCTATTAGATATTATTTAATGTTGGTTGTGTAAGAGAATATAAATTTTAAGAGAAATATTGATTCACCAAAAATATTTTCCTTTTAATTTATTTTGTTTATTTATAGGTTCTCAAAAATATTCTAGTCATCATCTAGGAATTACAGTTCCTATTGCATTCAATCACATTTTCCCATTTCTTCTTGTGGTTGGGAAAAAAACAAGAACAATATAGACAAAGAGTATGCTGATATTTTATTTATGTGAGGAATATATTCAATTCTTAATTGCTGCTATCAATATTTTTTATGACTAAAGTGAGATGAACGTATTTTTCTAATTATTTCTTAAGTGTTTAAGATATGAGGAAGTAGCTTATAGCGGGAAAAAAGTACACCAAAAAAAATGCACCACACACGATTGAAAGATAGGGACAAAGAATCACCCCTAGAGAACCCAATGTGGAAAGAAACTCCCAAAGTGCAAGTCCTTATCTTCTCTTGCCACTATCTTCCCTAAATATTTACAAATGTATTGCCTTTTCAAGTGTTTTTGGACACCAATTAGCATATCCATAGTATCCAACCACTTGAAATGTTCTACAACTTGTTGCAAATGCACACTCTCTTACTACACTCCACTTCCTAGAATACTCTTGAACAAGAATCATAATCTCTTACTGCAATCTATTTTTAGAGCACTCTTGATGTAGAAAACATCTTAATGAAAAAATATCCCTCCCTCTTCATTGTAACATCCACATTTCACAATTAGACTATCAATAAGTTCAACAATCTAATGCAGTGAATGATAACCACAAGAGGAATGTAAGAAGAATGTGATAGTCAGAGTAGCTTTATAAATATACTAGCATATATATATATTATCATTAATAATATATATAAAAAATGTCGAGAGATATCCTTCTCAAGGCGTCTATTTCACTTTTATGTGAGTAATTGATTAAAAAATAGATGCCTCGAGAAGGATATCTCTTGACACGTTTGTATATATTATTAACAATAATATATATATGCTAATAGTAGCTGCGAAATGCGTAACACATTGAATAAATTAATATATTTATGGTTATCATTAGAGTTAGCATTTAGGATTAGGGTTTATATAATGGTTAGGGTTAGCAGTAGGGTTAGGGTTTGGTTTAGGTTTATTATTATGATTAGGGTTAGGGTTTAGTGTTAAGGTTGGGTTTATGGTCATAGTTAATGTGAGAATTATGTTAGGGTTAGGGGTAGAATTATGGTTAGCGTTAGGGTTTGGATTATAATTCTAATAGGTTTCAGGTTAAGAATAAGGCTTTGGTTAGTGTTACGGGTAGGGTTGGAATTACTATTAAGGTTTGGATTGGAATTATAATTAGAGGTAGGGTAAGGATTTATATTTGGTCAGGGCTATGGTTTAGGTTAAGGTTAGGGTCAAGGTTAGGATTAAGGTTAATATTAGCATTAGGGTTATGATTTGGTTTATGATTATGATTATGGTGATGGTTAGGGTTTATACTTATGATTAGGTTTATAGTTAGAATTAGGGTTTAGTGTTAAGGTTTAGTGTTATACATTGAATAAATTAATATAATTAGGGTTATGATTAGGGTTAAAATTTAGGGCTATGATTTATATCATAGTTAGGGTTAGCATAAGGGTTAAATTTTATATCATGGTCAGGGTTAGCATTATATTTAGGGATAACCATTTAGGACTAGGGTTTATCATAATTTAGGTTTATGATTATGGTTAGGGTTATGGTTTAGGCTTATGGTTAGGGTTATAGTTATAGTTAGGGTTTAGTGTTAAGGTAAGTGTTAGCATTACGTTTATGGTTAGGGTTAAAATTTTGTTCTATGGTTAGGATTATGTTTAGGGTTTACATTAATGTTTGGGTTAGGGTAAGAATTATGGTTAGGGTGAGGAAATGGGTAGGATTGGGATTATTATTATTATTATTATAGAATGATAGGATAATAGTTATGGTACGTTTAAGTTCAAGATTAGGATTAGTGTTAATGCTAACCCAACCCTAATCCTAATTATATTTCTAACCATAACCCTAATCCCAATCCTAACCCTAACCCTAATTAATTTAATGTTGGATCCATCATAACCCTAACCCTAATTAAACCATCTTAAATCTATCTTAATCTTAACCCTAATTGTGCCATAACCCTAACTCTAATTGAACTCTATCCCTAACTTTGAAAGAAATATCTCCCCTCACACAAACCTCAATCTTAATCCTAATTCTATCTCTAACCCTAACCCTAATTGTAATCTTGGCCTTATCTCTAACCTAGCCCCAACTAATCCTAACCCTAACCCTAATTCTATCTCTAATTGTAACCTAACCCTAATCTTCACTCTATCTCTAACCAAAACCCTAACCCTAAGCCTAATCATAAAAATAACTTCAACCATAACCCTAATCCTAATACAAATCCTATCCCTAATCCCAACCCTATCTCTAACCCTACACCTAACCCTAATCCTAATTCGATCTCTAATCTTAACCCTTATATTGACCCTATCTCTAACCCAAACCCTAATCCTTACTCAAACCCTAACCCTAATCCTAATTTTATCCCTAACACTAACCCTAATCTTGACCCTATCTCTAACTCTAACCCTAACCTTAATCCTAATGCTAACCCAACCCTAATCCTAATTATATCTCTAACCATAACCCTAATCCCAATCCTAACCCTAACCTTAATTAATTTAATGTTGGCTTCATCATAACCCTAACCATAACCTTAACCCTAATTAAAATATCTTAAGTGTATTTTTAACCCTAACCCTAACCCTAATTTTTCCATAAACCTAACTCTAATTAAACTCTAGCTCCTTAACTTTGAAAGATATTTATCCCCTCACAAAACCCTCAATCCTAATCCTAATTCTATCTCTAACCCTAATCCTAACCCTAATCTTGGCCCTATCTCTAACCTAACCCCAACTAATCCTAACCCCAACCCTAATTATATTTCTAATTGTAACCTAACCCTAATCTTCACTCTATCTCTAACCAAAACCCTAAATGTAAACCTAATCATAGCAAAAACCTCAACCCTAAACCTAATTCTATCTCTAACCCTAACACTTAACCTAATCTTTACCCTATCTCTAACCATCACCCTAATTGTAACCCTATTTATAATGCTAACCCAAACCCTAATCCTAATTTTATCTTTATGTCTAACCCTAACCCTAATCCTAATTCTATTTCTAACCCTAACTCTAATTCTATCCCTAACCCTAATGTTAACCCTAATCCTAGCCCTATATATAACCCTAACCCTAAGCCTAATCATAATCATAATCCTAGCATAAACACCAACCCTAATCCTAATCCTAATTCTATCTCTAACCCTAACCCTAACCCTAACCCTAATATGAACACAATCCACAACCCTAATCCTAATTCTATTTTTATTGCTAACTTTAACCTAAACCCTAATCCTAACCCTATTTCTAACCCTAATCCTAATTCTATCTCTAACCATAACCCTAATCCCAATCCTAACCCTAACCCTAATTAATTTAATGTTAGCTCCAACATAATATAACCCTAACCTTAACCCTAATTAAACTATCTTAAGTGTATTTGAACCCTAACCCTAATTGTGTTGTAACACTAACTCTAATTGAACTCTAGCCCTAACTTTGAAAGACATTTCTCCCCTCACAAAACCCTCAATCCTAATCCTAACCCTAATTGAACCTGAACCCGAACCCTAAGCCTAATTCAAATTTTATCTTTAACCCTAACCCTAACCCTAATCCTTACACTATTTCTAAGCCTAAGCCTAACCATAACACTAATCTGAATACAAAAAAAACCCTAATCCTAATTCTATTTCTATCACTAACCTGAACCCAAACCCTAATCCTAACCCTATTTCTAACCCTAACCCTAACCTTAATACTAATCCTAATCCTAATTCTATCTCTAACCCTAACCCTAATCCCAATCCTAGACCTAACCCTAATTAATTTAATGTTGACTCCATCACAGCCCTAACTCTAACCATCACCCTAATTAAACCATCTTAAGTCTATTTGAACCCTAACCCTAATTGTTCCATAACCCTAACTCTAATAGAGCTCTAGCCCTGGCTTGAGACATTGCTCCCCTCACAGAACCTCAGTCCTAATCCTAATTCTATCTCTAACCCTAACCCTAACCCTAATGTTGGTCGTATCTCTAACCTAACCCTAACTGATCCTTTAACTCTAGCCCCAATTCTATCTCTAATTGTAACCTAACCGTAATCTTTACTCTATCTCTGGCCAAAACCCTAACCCTAAACCTAATCATAACAAAAACCTCATCCCTGAACCTAATTCTATCTCTAACCCTAACCTTTTACCCTAATCTTTACCCTATCTCTATCCATCACCCTAATTGTAACCCTATGTGTAATGCTAACCCCAACCCTAATCTTAATTTTATCTTTATGCCTAACCCTAACCCTAATATTATCACTAACTCACACCTTAATTCTAGTTCTGGTTCTGGATCCTAATTCTATCTCTAACCCTAATCCTAACTCTATCTCTAACCCTAAGCCTAAGCCTAATCATAATCATAATCCTAACATAAGCCCCAACCCCAATCCTAATCCTAATTCTATCTTGAACCCTAACCCTAGCCCTAATCCTACACTAATTGCAACACTAATCCTAATCCTAATTCTATCTCTAACACTAACCCTAACCCTAATCATAACACTAATATCAACACTTATCTCTATCACCTCCTTTATCTCTCACTCTTCCCCCTCTATCTCTATCTCTTCAATCTCTCCCTCTCCCTCACTCTTTATATCTTATTATGTCTATGATCTCTCACTTATTCACTCAATCTCTCCCTCCATCTCTCCTACTCTCTCTATATCCCTCTCTACCTCTCTCTATTTATCACTTCCTATATCCTTACCTTTCTCTCTCCAACTCCCCCTCTCTCATTGTCTCCCTCTTTTTGTCTCTATTTATCCCTTTCCCTCTTTGTCTCTCCTTCCATCTCTCCCTCTATATATTTATTGCTTTTTCTTTTTCTTTGAATTTCTATATCTCATCCCCTCCATCTTTCCCAAGTTGTATCTATCTCTCCATCTCTCCTTTATATCCCTATCTCTCCCTCTTTCTATCTCTATCTCTCCCTCTCTCCCCCTTTCTCCATATAACTCCTTTCTATATATTTATACTTCTCTCTCCTATCTCTATTTTTCTCCTTCCTCTCCCTCCCTCTCTATATATTTATACATAACTATCTCCCCCCATCTCTCTCTCTCTTATGCATACACACACACACACGCACTTCTTGTTTCTCCCTCCCTATAGATCTACCTCTATCTCTATATCTATCTCTCTACCTCTCTATTTCTATATCTCCATATTTCTTCTTTCATCAATACCTCTATCTCTATCTTATTATCTCTACATGTCTCTCTACCCCTATATCTTTCCATCTCTATCTCTTATATATCACTCCCTATATCTTTTTCTTTTTATCCTCCCTCATTCTCTCACTATCTCTCCCTATCTCTCCATCTCTATCTATCCCTCTATCCTCTCTCTCTATTTATCTCCATCTCCTCTCTATATCCCACTCCTCCATCTCCATCTCCATTTCCAATTTCACTTCTAGCATCTCTACCTCTATCTCCTTACCCCTTTGTCTCTCTCTTGCTCTTCCCCCTATATCTCTCCCTCTTTCCATCTCTACCTCTCCCTCTCTCTCCCTCTCTCCCTATTTGAAGCAGAACATGATCTTATTGGTAATAGAGCTTGATTATCTTCCTGATTTAGATGTTTTATTTAGTTGTGTGTAGATACTTCTAAGTGGATAAATAATTGATTTGAATTTGTCACTTTTCTATTGAAATTTGAGACCTTTATTGCACAAACATCATTTTCTAAATGGACTACCAATTGACCTCACATTTACTACACAAATGTATGCAAAAAGAAAACCAAACTTTTCCCTAATTTACCTTCCACACATCTTCGACATACCCATTGCACACCAAAGTGTGATTGCTAGTTTTAAATTGATTTTAGAAGTGATAGTATTATGAAAGGCCTTACATTTGACTATATATTTAAGTTGCTCTATTTTAGAATCAGGTTCTTTCTATGTCTAGTTTAAATTTTAGAAGAACCAGATTCCAAAATTTCATGTCATTTGTATGTTTTGACTTATGATAGAAGCATTTCTTATTTGGATCTTTGTGACACATTAATCAAATCAGTTTAGAAATTCAAATTTCATATTTTTTGGATTTAATCTTCGTGTTGTTTAAACTTTAATCTACTAACGAACTTTTCAATACATAATAGTAGTACTAGACCCAGCTTCTTGGCCTTATGGGCACACCATGTTTTTGGAAAGAGAATTATCATAAGATATTTGATAGGTTCAACCAAAATTTCAGCACAATGGGAATGCAATTCAATCTTTAAGGATTTCCTCATATTATTCACCAAGGTAGTACAACTTCAAACTTTCAAGTGAAAACTGGGTTGGATAGAAGATTTATGCTATAACTACTATGAGAGGATTCCAATCAACATTTAGTAACCAAAAGGAAGTATAAAGTGTGTAGTTTATGTTGAATAAGATAAGGATAACCTAGATCATGGCTTTAATACCCTAGGTATTTACATTGATTTATCAATGTTCATCTTAATTTGTCTTGAGGTTGCAAATGATATATAAAATTCTCTTGAACAAAGGAATATTGCATCAACTTGGTCAAAGACACTATTTTTTAGGAGGTTCATGTTAGTAGTGGTATATTATCTATAACTGCTACAACATTTTCAATCAAATAACAATAGTTGATCAGAATTAATTGGATGAAATCCAATGCAAATAGACATAATTTAGGACATGGAATGTCCAAAAAGCTTGATACAAGTAAAATATTTTCTTGTTTAGAATTGTGCCATGAAGGGCCCTTGCATGTTAAGACGAGGAAAATCTAGCAAGATGGGAATTACAACATCTAATTGATATGTCTACACATATATTTCAAGACCTATCTCAGAAGCTACCCTGAGATGGAGGAAACAAACAATTCAACACCAATCACTGCTGATGCTTTTCCCTCAAAACAATTTGAGGGGGTTGAACTATTATGATGTGCCTCCTAGAATAGGAGGAATGCAAATGATATAGGCCATAGATCTATCAGTGAATAA
The DNA here is from genome assembly GCA_007258455.2 of Sequoia sempervirens. Classification (NCBI taxonomy): domain Eukaryota; kingdom Viridiplantae; phylum Streptophyta; class Pinopsida; order Cupressales; family Cupressaceae; genus Sequoia; species Sequoia sempervirens. The sequence continues at coordinate 61,894 of VDFB02152777.1, forward strand.
CCTATTTGGTGACGTCCCCGCTCAAAATACAAGCTTAGTAGGTTTGTAGTACCCTAATCCCTCTTACAATCATCTAGAGGGAATCCTTCCATCAGTAATTGGCCAGAAACTATCAATTCTCATGACACTGGATTTGGCTCACAACAATATAGTAGGCCCAATTCCCACCTCTATTTCCAAGCTTGAAATACTTGAAATATCGAACTTGTCATACAAGAACGGAGTTTATAATACATTCTAACTTTTATCTAAGGAAAGATAAGAATCTAAAATTCTAAGAACAACACTGTAATGTATTATATGAACTCCTGGCGGAAAAACTTATCTAAATTTCCTAAGACATTAATAAAAAATTAAGCATAAATACAATGCCATTATTATGCAATCCAAGTAACATCTTAAGGTAATATCATTTCCCTTTCCCCTTCGCTTTTCTTCGCCGCTTTACACTAGATGGTGTTATTTCTTTTCCATTTTTTCCACATTTTCTTGGGATAGCATGGATTTGGGAATAGGATTGAAACACTACATTCCATTCCCGGGCTCATAAAAATGGCTTCCATCATTTGGCATCAGGCTTTGTAATTGGGAATTCGAAGAGAGTAGTTATAAAGATGAAAGAGAGCAACCGCCACGTTCCTCTATGTTGAAGAAGAAAGTAAATGAAATCGTGGGTGGTTCAGGGGTTTTAGCAATTGTTTGGCGTGCCAAATGTGGGAGTTTAATAATAGGGAAACAAAAAATGTAAGTTGGCATGGAGAGAATATGAACCATTTCTTTTTGCTAAGACCGTTACTACTATTGGCCTCCTCTAGGGGTCGTGCTGCCATTATAAGGTTATGCTTGACGTAAAAATCTCTCTGAAGTTGTGGATGCCAAAGCGCTTAGTCAAACTTCCAACATAGCTCTTTTTGTTTTGATTAATAGTGCAAAAAACTATGCAAGATCTAGTGTTATAAATTATGAACTACTAAAAAAATCATGTGCTGAGACTGTTCCTGTTAGCGTTAGCTAGTTTCTAGTTCTAGTTATTTTTTCCATAATCAACGAACATGCAACAAACATCTTTTTAAGCTAACCTAAGCAAATATTCTATTTCTTTTTCATGCAATATGCAACTAAAGAAAACTACTGTTAAGTTTGCTTTCACCACCATGCGATATACAACTAAAGCAAACTATTGTGAAGTTTTCTTTCCACTGCAATCTCTTTGTTGTGGTTCTTCTATGTATCTATTCTCAATGCATTGTAATAAGTTTGGTTTAATATAATCCTTATTTATGTTCTTGCTCATGCTCTTACTGTGCAAACAAGTGGGAAGAACAGTTTGAAACCAAATCAACAATCCAAAGGCAAAGAGAAGAAGGAACCAAATCCAAGAAAGGGAGACAATCTCAAACCTCCAAATGAATCTTCTAGCTCAAAGAAAAAGGACAAAAGGGAGAAATAAAAGTGTAGCTATTGCAACACTGGTTACCATCCAGAATCATCATGCATGAAGAAGACCATTGACCTCATGGTGCAAACACTTCAACAAAATAATCTTGGTAGCTTTATTCCAGAAAGTGCCAAGAAGAAGAAGGAAGATAAGGCACCAGAAGAAAGAGGTAATGCACATGCATTAATTGCTATTCATTCTTCTCTAGATGCACGGATCCTCAACTCCGGAGCTTCACACCACATGGTGGCTATAAAATATGTTCTCTCATATTTAGAACCATATGATGGTCCTCCTATTCTCATGGGAGATGACTCTCCAATAGAGGCAACTAGAAAAGGGATCAAATGACACATACTGGCACTAGAAGGAGAGTTGAATTCACCCCAGATGGGTTGAGCATATTTAACATGCAAGACAACTCAAAAATTAGTGTTGGTAAAGAAAATCATTAGTCTCATTTGTACACGTTTTCTGACTTTGTTGCTAAATCAGATTCCACTTTATTGCTAACACATGCAAATGATGAAAGTAGAATTTGGAATGAAATATTTGGTCATTTAAACTTTAGATAAATGCAACATCTTAGCAAATAGGGGATGGTGAAAGGGTTGCCTACCATAGAATTTTCTAATGGAATATGTGAAGGTTGTGCTCTTGGAAAGTATCCACAAGAAAAATTTCCAAAGGGGCATGCATGGAGAGCCTCTTCTCCTTTAGAGCTTGTTCATAGTGATCTTATGGACCCATTTCCTGATCCTTCCATGTGTCAAGCCAAATATGTGCTAACATTCATTGATAATTGCACATGATATACATGGGTGTATTTTCTCAAATTCAAGTTTGAAGTGTTTGAGCGTTTCAAGATTTTCAAAGCTCATGCAGAGAAGCAGTCTGGGAAAATGATCAAGATCCTTCACATAGATAATGGGGCAGATTATGTCAACAACGATGTCTGAAATATTTGTGATGAAGCAGGAATACAGTTGCAAAACACAGTTCCTTATACTCCACAACAAAATGGGGTAGCTGAGAGGAAGAACCGATCTTTGAAAGAGATGGCCAGTTGTATGTTGCATGCAAGGTCTCTTCCCTCCAAATTGTGGGCTAAAGAAATCAACTGTGCTTCATATATACAAAATAGATCTCCTCACAAATATTTCATAGGAAAAACACCTTTAGAAGCATGGCGTGGCATGCAACCAGAAGTCACACATTTCTGCATCTTTGGATCACGTGCATGGGCTCGTATTCTTGTCGAAAAGAGATAGGATTTGGAGCCTCAAAGAAGATAATGCATCTTCGCTGGATATCCAGATGGCATAAAGGGATACAGACTACTAGATCTTTCAACAGAAACACTCTTCATTAAGAGAAGTGTCTACTTTGAAGAAAGTTCCCCACATGAATCTCAGGATAAACATTCTACCACCTCGGTGTTTCCTCCTCTTATAGATTTCAGATAAGATACATACAATCATACAAATCTGATTTTAGATATTTATGAATCTGATTTAGAGGAAGATGAGCATGCATGTGTTGATCTACAACCAAATCTTGATTGGGCTTCCAACGATGATTCAGTATCCCCTGTGAGAAATCAAAGAACAAGGAGCTTAAGCGAGATATATGAAGCTCCTCATGCACTCTTAGCTACCAAACCCATCATGCCATTGCATGCCTATGTGGCTCTAGCATCTAATCCTCAGACTTATGCAGAAGCTATAGGGAATCCACTTTGGGAAGCTACCATGGAGGAGGAGTACAACTCGCTCATAGCAAACCAAACTTGGGACCTAGTTATTCTTCCTTCTGATCACAAGCTTGTCAGATGTAAGTGGGTCTAACGAACAAAGAAATCAACAAATGGACATGTGAGTAGATAAAAAGAATGGTTGTTAGCCAACGACTTTCAACAAGTTCATGGCATTGATTATGATGAGATGTTTGCTCTAGTAGAAAAAATGGACTCCATTCAGATGTATCTTGCCATTGTAGCAACAAGAAGGTGGGAGGTTCACCACATGGATGTGAAGAATTATTTTTGTCACAGTGATCTCAAGGAAGAAATCTACATGGAGCAACTGCAAGGGTATGTACAAAATTCATCTTTAGTATGCAAACTCAAGAAGTCACTCTATGGCCTCAAGTAGGCACCTAGAGCTTAGTATGCTAAAATGGACTCTTATCTCCTATTTTAGAATTTCATGCAATACAAATATGATCCAAATGTTTATATGATGAGAAAAATTGACTCTCTATTGATCATAGTGTTTTATCTAGATGATCTACTAATAAGAGGTAGTTCACCCACAACCATTGCTGAAATTAAGTCTGCTTTGCATGCTAAATTTTCTATGACAGACATGGGTCTCCTACACTTTTATCTTGGACTTGAAATCAGCCAAAATGAATTAGGAATCAATGTTACTCAATCCAAGTATGTGAGATATATTCTCGTTCAGTTTTGCATGACTGATTGCAAGCCAACAACCACACCTTTCTTATCAAGGGTAAAGCTTGAGGATGGAAAAGATACAACATGATTTTATTTCATAGAGTTTCATCAACTTGTGGGGAGTCTTCTTTATCTCAGTCACTCTCATCGAGATCTCTCATATGCAGTGGGGGTTGTTTCCAAGTACATACTGGAGCCACATGAGCTACATTGGAAGGTTGCCAACTTTGATATGTTCATGGAACCATTTTCTATGGGATTCATTATTCAGCAGGTTGTATTTTGGATCTCATTGGCTACACTGATTCTGACTAGGGTAGTGATAACATTGATCACTAGTCCACTTCTAGATATATTCTTAGTTTGGAATCAGACCCTATTTTTTGGTCAAGAAAAAATCAATCTTCCATTGCTTTATCATCAATAGAAGCCGAATATAGAGGCACAATCAACATTACAATTCAAGCCATTTGGTTGCAAAACTTCCTAACTAAGATTGGTATCCTCTTCCATCATCCGACTATCATTTGGTGTGACAATCAAAGTACACTGAAGCTTTGCAAAGATCCCATACAGTGATAGTGGACTAAACAGATCGAGATCCACATGCACTTCATCTGTGAGTTCATAAATGATGGAGTCATCGACTTGCAGTACTATGCCACTTCATACCAGATTTTTGACATCCTCACGAAGACATTCACTAAGTAGAAGTTTCACATTCTGCAAGATCTTCTTAGGGTGAAGAACACTGCAACATAGTAGTTTCCATGCACAGTTTGTGTATATTTTTTGAGGGGGGGTTTTGTTCCCATAGGGTTTTCCCTCTTTCCTCTGTAGTGTCTTCTCAGTTAGAGTTAAGGGGGGGTTTTGGTGTTAGATATTTTCTAGTTCTAGTTGCTTTTTCCATAATTAATGAACATGCAAAAAAAAAAAATTAAGCTAACCTAAGTAAACAGTCTATTGCTTTTTCATGCAATATGCAAATTGTGTGAACCCTACATCCAAACTTGTATGAACAAAGCAAAAAATCACCTTGTTAGATCAAAATTACAACATTAGAATAAGAATTCGGGTATGTCCAGGATCATCATGGAAAAAATAGGCCCTTAAGTGGCAAAAAAATCAGAGTTAGGCAACTTGACATAAAAATTTGAATAAGTTATCTATATTATTTCAAAAATATGTAATAATAGAATCCATTGCAAATTGAATGTAGTTTCTAAACTACTAGGTTTGTTTAAAAGAGTAAAATCTATTTGGTGAAAATTTGAAATTTCAATGACAATACTTCAATTTTAGGTAAAAAATAAGAAGTAGGTGTTTGTCTGACCACCCTAACTACAATAAAATGATAATATTTTCTTATAATATTTTAGATATAAGTAGAGGACTCATGTCCCAATGTGATGCATATTTTTTTGTAATTTTTGTCTAAGTAAATAATTAATTATGAATTTTTTATTATAACTTTTAAAAAATATAAAAAAATCATATGTCTGACCACCTTAACTTGGTCAAAACTTCATGAAATTCAATATTTCTTTTTTTAATCCTATAGTATGTGAAGCATAGAATGTGACACATGTTTTGGATTCAAAAAATGTGATACCATTTGAAAGCTATAGATGTTTTTCAATCAATCTATCAATCAGGTCTTTAGTCGTAATTTGAATAGAAAATGAATAATAATTACTTATTAAATTCAAAGTAAAGCATAATTTATATTGGTGGAAAGCTGAGAATTTCCTTTAAAAACCCTTTTCGTTTCATCGATTTTGCATAAAAAAAAGTCATCAGCCACATACCCATCATGATCCTGCACATACCCATTCCCCATAAAATCTATTTGCATTGTTAAAGAACAAAGAAAAAGATGAAATAATTGAGCAAATACAACCAAAAATAACTATTCCTATTCTTAAACAAAGCAAACACTTGATCTTATGGGGGGGTTGGTGCTATTTTGATATGGAAAATAACCCTTTCCCAACCCCTTTAGATAAGCTTGATGGTGGAAATTCCTTGAAGAAGCTAAGTGATATGATAAACAAGATGCAAATGCTTGAAATTGGATGAGTTGTGGAGAGAGATACTAAGATTGTGGAGGAGTAATACAATAGAGGATGCCTCTATTTATAGCCAAGAAGGATAAAAGAATGCCAAACATGGAGGATGTGGGACTAAAGATCCACTAATAGGAAGGATCCACTTGTCAACTTGTGATAGGTTGAGGAATGAGCACATTTTGGTCAATGTGCCAAACAGGGGGGGATTTGAAATTTGAATTTGAGAGTTAAATGTTGTGTTTGACCTTTGCAAGAGAAATCTAAGAGACATGTAAGAGCTCATAAATTCCTTGTTGGATGTACATTTCAAATTGGGGGGAGATTCAAATTTGGAAGAATATTCTCCTTTTATGCTATGTTGAAAGAAAATGATGAATTTAATAAATCAATAAATTGATTTATTTGTGCAAGTTGGAAAAGCTAGAGGATGTGATGGGTGATTAGATTAGATTAATCAGGATTAGATTAATTTAGTGGGGGATTAGGTGATTTTGACCCATTTGACTTAGATGCTTGGATTAAAATAAATCAAAAGAGATGAAAAGTGATTTCTGACTTGATTAAATAAATATTTGATTTATTTAATCAAAGAGGATGTTGTTAGGCTTAAATTAAATAAAGTTAATTTTTTTAATTTAAATGGATGACCTTAGGAGATTAATCAATTAAACCTAGTTTATTTAATCGACAAGTGAATATGATTATGCATGATGTCAATTTTGCGTGTCTACACAACTAAAGAAAACTACTATTAATTTTTTTTCATCGCCATGCAATATGCAACTAAAGAAAACTACTGTTAAGTTTTCTTTCCACCGCAATCTCTTTGTCGTGGTTCTTATATGTATCTAATCTCAATGCATTGTAATCAGTTCAGTTAATAGAATCCTTATTTCTGTTCTTGTTCTATTTTTTTCTCTGTTATTTATCTGCAATCTTTCCTTTCTTTTCTAGCCAGATCTATGTTATATTGTAGGTTTAGCTCAATTTTTTTAGTGCCAAGTGGTAAATAAAAAATCACATGATAAAATGTGAGGTGAAAGTCTCCATTATGATGACCTCTTCCAGCCTTCTTCTTGCTCCACTTGGATGCTATAACATGAATTTTACAATATCTTTGATACCTGGAACAAAAAATACACAAAATTCTCCCTATCAAATGATGTTTTTACAAGTTCACTATAACATTCGTTGGAACATTAGAATGACTACAGGGTTACTCATTCACACTAAAGTGCAGTTTCAAGTGTAGGCTTGTACTATTTTTATTATTTATATTGTGAATCACCAAAGTTTTACAAGAAATTTTAAAACAATAACAACTTAACCTGATTTTATGTCCATGAAATCCAATAACTGAAATCCATTTCAAAAGGATGTAAATAATTAATTTGAATATACAATATACTATTGTCTTTCCAATTCATTAACTTGGTCCAGCGAATGAAATGAAGAGCTAACAAGACTTCACGTGTATAAAAACATCTTCAATTGGCTATGAAGACAAGAACTTTAAGGGCTTTAGATTTTATACAATGTCTTTTCAAACATGAGCTCCAATTTTCAAGGCAAGCATCTAAATGATGCCAATCCAACTTTTTCTTAGAAGTGAACATGATTCATTAGAAGTCACATCATGACTTAAGACTAAAGTTCAAGTCTTTAAAGTCATAATTGTAAAGTATTTAAAGACTTAGAGTAAAGGTTATGTAACTTGTAAAACTAAGTTTCAACTTAGGATCCTTGAAAAAAATAAAAAATAATATAATAAGAGAATATAACTTCTCATATAATTTTTAAAATATTTTAATCACCACAAAGGCATATTTTAATTCTAAATTTATTATTGTGCATAACAGGGTAACATCTAGTTTCACTGTTTGAATTTTACACCACCTTTTCAAACAATGCAATATCAAAGGGACAAATTTTTAGATTCATTAGACATAAGAAATATTAGTATATAAACCACATTGAGATTCATAAAACCATCATCACCACATTCATTCTTGAAGGTTTATTCTACATGTTTGGTTTGACTACAAATTACACATAACATCAAGCTTTGTGATTTTTTGTCGCTAATAAATATAATTCCTAAGGCTAGAAGATATTATATAGGTATAATTCATGATCATTGGAAGGAATGTATATTTTAGTTCTTATCTTGCAATTGGTTTTGGATTTAATTTAGCTAATAAATGAATAAAAAATACAATAATATTGTTTAAATTCTATTTTTTGTACATTGTTATCCCTATATGATGCAAGAGAACCCAGACACACGTGCAATCAACATCACTAAAAAAAAGGCTAATTTGATTTTTGGTTTGATTGGATTTTTATTTTGGTATGTCTTGGTTTGGAGGACATTGCACAGTCAAATTGGAGGAATTCAATCTTCATTTCCATATTTATTACATGATTATTGTCAAAATATCTTTGACACTAGATTATGAAAATATGAAAATTAAGGAGGGGTAATTTTTTTATTAAAACAGGAAAGAGTTACAAAGTAAGGGCATTAAATAGCCCTATCAAGCTTCACCAAATGATCCAACTATTGAGACAAATCTAGGTAGTTGACCCCAAAGATAGATCACTAGATTATGAAAATATGAATGCTAAAAGGCATAGGAAGTTTAAGATACAAATGTGTTTTTTTTAAGAAATTAACAAATGTAAAATGAAAGAAAAAGGGAACTTGAGCTTTGACGGATTAGAAAAAAAATCTCTTAAATAAATAAACTAGAGAAGATGTAGAGGATGGCAACATATTCATCCTTTTAATCAGAAAACAAAGAGCAAGCCAAAGGTCATAGCCCAAAAGGCTGAATTCTAATGAAACAAAATAGAAATGAAGGGGAACACAAAACATCTAGGGGGGATATGTTATGCAAGGACAACGATAAAAGTCAGGAATACATTGAGAACAGAGGGGCAGTGAGTACAAAAAAGACAATAGGTTGTGAATTAGAGGAGGCTAGCAAGTTGCTAAAGAAACAAGCTACACCAAGTGGGATTAAGATGTTGGGGAAGAACCAACATATTTGTGTGCATAAGAGATAAAGGAGGTTTTATTGGAGTTCCAAATATATTTTTCATTTACTAGTAGATTTAAAATGAAGTGGGTGGAGGCTACGTTGGAAAGTAAACTCATTATAGAGGACCATCAATTGGTGAAAGAACAACAAAATAAATGTTAACCAACACTTGAAAAAAGTGGAGAAAGGCTACAAACTTCTAGAGTAAAGAAAACCACAAAGGAGTCTCTCACCACATTTAGTGCAAAAAATAGATAGAAATTAAAGATTGTTCAGAGTAAGAAATGATAAAATGCAAAGTGCTAGGGAAGGGGTGTAGAGTAAGGGAAGAAATTGAGCATAGGTGAGGGAGAATAAGTAGAGATTGGTGTAGATTAAATCAAAACAAAGCAATATAGTCCAATTAATTAGAAAATGTTTAGTATGTTGTAAAAAAAAAATTGTAGTTCAAATTAAACTAAAATTTGAATGGAAGAAGAAATTTAAATTAATTGGAAATAAATTAAATTGTACGCATTGTTGTGTGAAAACTTTGATTTGGGTTTAATTTGACAAATGAAATTGTCAGAATAATAGTGTTGGCTATGAATATTGTGAAGTTGTGAACTTGTTATTAAGCTTGTTTGGGACAGCATAGAGGAGATTTTTCACCTTTGCATCAATTGGTATCAAAGCAGGTAGTCTTGAGAGTGGAGAGGATCCCCCAGAACCTACGGGTAGAATAGAAGAATTGTGGTAGAGAAGAGCTCATGTGAGAAATATTGTAGGTTTGTGAAGTCCTGAACAATTGGGAGTTGAAGAGCTATGAAGAATCACAAATTGTGAAGAGTGTGATGTGGATTGGGATATTTTTGCAAAAGAAGCCCATCATATGGGATGGATTGAGGTAGTACCAAAAGAGGAAGTTGAATATGGTTGATATAACTATGATAATGGATAGATTCAAAGCAAGACAATGAGAAGAATTGGTCAAGTGTGATAAAGATAAGCATGAGGTTGCAGCAAAGACATCCCATGAGGAAGGCATGGAGGAAAAGGGAAAAAATAAAGAGGTGAGCAGTGAAGAAGTGGAATTGGATGTAGCAATGATTAGGGAAGAAAATAATGAACTGAGCAGCAAAGAGGTTGCAATGAATGGTGAAGGTGAAGAATATTTTTTGGCACAAATTTCAACAATAGAGTGTGAGTGGTTTGAGAAGATCGCAGTGAATAAAGGAGAGAAATATGTTGTAGCAGTTGAAGACAACATTGCAGAGGAAGATGTAACAACAACAAAGAAAGATGAGGTATTTTCTCAAATTTGTGAATTCAATCATGATTTTTGTTTACCTTCATTTATGAGAGGAGAAATTGAAGAGTATGATGAGGAGAAAATAGAAGAGGATATGGAAATCTTTAATTTCCATAAATTCGACCATATCAACTTGTGTGTGGATGAGTGTGCAGGTAGATTTTGGTGGAGGTGGCCAGTCTATGGTGGGATTGATCCCACAAATGAGGAGCCAAGAGAAGGAATAATTTGGTAGAGGTGGATGGTCCATGGTGGATGTGAATCCATGAGAAGAGAGAATGGTGGTGAATGGAGTTGTGGAAGGAGGATGGTGCTTGTGCCGACAAAGTGCTAGAAAAAGATAAAGAAGAAATAACCCTGTGCACATTTCACAATGACGGAATTTGCTATAGATTGCTTGCAATATAAAATCATACCAATTCTACCATTCAACTCCTCTTTTGTGAGCATTTTCTCACAAAATTTCTACCCGATGTGTCTAATGTAGGAATTTCCAGGTGCACGTGCAACCAACATCACTAAAAAAAAATGTTTAATTTTATTTTTTGTTTGATTGGATTTTTATTTTGGTATTTATTGGTTTGGAGGACGTTGCACAGTCAAATTGGAGGAATTAAATCTTCGTTGCCATGTTTATTGCATGATTAGTGGAAAAATATCTTTGGAACTAGATTATGACAATATGAATGCTAAAAGGCATAGGAAGTTTAAGATACAAATGTGTTTTTTGAAAAAATGAACAAATACAAAATGAAAGAAAATGGGTGCCTAAGCTTTGATGGATTAAAAAAAATCTCTTAAAGAAATAAATTAGATAACACGTAGAGGATGGAAACATATTCATTTTTTTAATTAGAGGAAAAAGGACTGGCAAGCCAAAGGTCACAACCCAAAAGTCTAAATTTTAATGAAACAAAATAGAAATGAAGAGGTGCACAAAAAATTTGCAAGGGGGATATGTTATGCAAGGATAGTGATAAAAGTCAGGAATACATTGAGAATAGAGAGGAAGTGAGTAAAAAAAAGATAATAGACTACAAATTGGAGGAGGAAGCTAGCAAGTTTTTGAAGAAACAAGTCGCACCAAGTGGGATTAAGACATCGTGGAAGAACCAACACATTTGTGTGCATAAGAGAGAAATGAGGTTTATTGGAGTTCCAAATAGATTTTTCATTTGCTAGTATATTTAAAATGAAGTGGGTGAAGGCTACATTGGAAAGTAAACTCATTATAGAGGACCATCAATTGGTGAAAGCATAGCAAAATAAATGCTAACCAAAACTTGAAAAAAGGGGAGAAAGGGTCCAAACTCAAGGAGTAGAGACAACCATAAAGTAGTCTCACCACATTTAGTGCAAGGGTATGTGTAGGATCATCATGGAAAAAATAGGCCCTTACGTGGCAAAAAATTTAGAAAAATCAGAGTTAGGTAACTTGACATAAAAATTTGAATAAGTTATCTATATTATTTCAAAAATATGTAAGAATAGAATCTGTAGAAAATTGAATGTAGTTTCTAAAATACTAGGTTTATTTAAAAAGAAAAATTTATTTAGTGAAAATTTGAAATTTCAATGCAAGAGTTACTTAAATTTTAGGGAAAATAAGAAGTAGGTGTAATGCCACCCCTAACCAAAAATAAAATGATAATATTTTTTATATAATTTTAGATATAAAGTAGAGTACTCATGTCGATGTGATGCATTTTTTTTGTAATTTTTTTCCAAGTAAATAATTAATTGTTAATTTTTATTACAACTTTTAAAAATATAAAAACTTGTGTAACTAACCACCTTAACGGTCAAAAATTCATTAAATTCAATTTTATTTTTTAATCCCTATTGTATGCAAAGCATAAATGTGATGCATCTTTTGGATTCAAAAAATGTGATACCATTTGAAAGCTATAGATGTTTTTCAATCAGCCTATCAATCAAGACTTTAGTCGTAATTCAAATAGAAAATGAATAATAATTATTTATTAAATTAAAATTATAGAATAATTTATATTGGTGGAAATCTGGGAATCTCCTTTAAAAACCCTTTTCGTTTCATCAATTTTAGGTTAAAAAAAAGTCGTCAGCCACATACCCTACACATACCCATCATATCGCCACTTTTTGGCCCATCATGATCCTGCACATACCCGCAAAAAATAGATGGAAATTAAAGATTGTTTAGAGTAAGAAATGATAAAATGCAAAAAAGAATGGTTCTGTATAAATAAAGATGATGTTGATGAAGAATTGCTAACAAATTATATTCACTACTATATGCAAATGCCTCCAGAGCTAGGTGGTGTATCCCTAATTGACTTGGTCTACTTATATACACATTCAGAGCAGCGCAAAAAGGGAAAATGGTTCAAACCAAGACACCAACCTACAATTGTCCTTGTGTACCTATTGATCATGACTATTCCCATTGAAGATACAAAAATATTTGAGACATTTTGTTGGACTGAACTTATATTATACAAATATTTCTGAAACATACAGACAAATATAGGTCTTGCCAAAGAAGAGATAATATAAAATTGGAAATTTTTTAAAACAATTGGTTATCATCCTTGGCATGTTAATAGATTTCTAGTTCCATCCATGATTGAAGGAGAATATGGCAGTGATACCGATGATTTGAACTATTGACCTTCTATGGATGAATATGAATGGGAAGATTTCTCTTGGCTTAGTACTACTACTAACTTCAATATAAATCAGCTCCAGCTGTTGGGTAGGTAGGACTTTGATATGAACCATTCATGGAATACAAACCATGTGCCTGAACAACTTCAGAATATTGCTTTGTATTTCATCCCATTAGCCAGGGTACAACATGAGTAAGCTATGATACAATTTTTTCCTGTGAATACATTAGCCCATCAACTCTCACCAAAACAACAATTGGCTCTTCAAATCATCCAGTCCCATCACATGCAGCCTCCCCCCAAAGGTCCTCTTAGCATGATCATTCAAGGGATAGCTAGCACTAGTAAATCCTTTTTGATAAATTGTATCAGACAACAAATAAACACCTCTACTACTAGATCCAATAACTCGTTGCTCACATTGGCCCCCACAAGTGTTGCTGCATACAACATATGTGCCTCCACAATCCATACAACCCTCCAGATTCCCATAAAGGATATGAATCCTTTGCAAGGCCAACCATTAACAATATTCCAAGAACAATTTAAATATATTCAATACATTTTGATAGATGAAATGAGTATTGTAGGCCCATATTTGCTGTTGAAAATAGATAACCGATTGCACCAAGTGTTCCACGATAACCAGAGGGAGTCATTCGGCGATATTTCTATCAACCTTGTTGGTGATCTTGCCCAGTTTCCACCTATCATTGATACCCCTATCTATGCTTCACACTCATCGATTGTAGCCTTATGGCCTACTTTGATAGTCTCAATGACATTAGACACTATTTTCTGCCAAAAAGGAGATAGCCCTTCCCAAAAAATGTTTTGGGAAATCCTTCTCCATATAAGAAATGGTGAGGCTCTCCATGATGACTGGGAAGAGCTTATGAAACAAACAAATAAAATGCTCTCAGCCATAGAAAGAGAACAATTTTATGTTGCTACACATTTGTTTTCCACAAATGACTTAGTCGTATTCCACAACAAAAAAATGATCAAACAATTAAACTTGCCCGTAGCCATTATCATTTCTCGAGTAGCACAACATACATCTGATCATGGAGATGATGGCCAGCTTCTCCCAGAATTGCTACTTTGTGTTGGTGAATAGGTGATGCTAACAACAAATTTGTGGATTCAAGCTGGCCTAGTCAATGGATCCCTTGGTCTTATTACAACTATTGTGTATAATGCACATTGTAAACTTCCATATCCACCTAACTATGTTGTTGTTCACTTCCAAAATTAAATTTTTCCACCATTGGACCCAAAAAACCCAAGAGACATCCCCATCCCAGCTATAACTTGGGGTAGTCGAACACAAATTCCACTCAACATGGTATGGGCAATCACAATACATAAAGAACAAGGCTTAACATTGGACAGAGCAATGATAAACATATGAAACAAAGAGATGTAATGGTTGAATTTTAGAGCTATATTTTTGTACCTTCAGCAGTACATCTTTTGTTAAATTTAGTATGCAAATATGCACCCATAAATATTAATCTACTAACTTCTTGTTTCAACATTTTGTTGCGTCATACTTTTTGTATATGGCATTCAGAAGAATACACTCTTCCATATATTCCACCTATCCATGTTTTTCCAAGTGTTTTTAAAATCCATGATGTCAATTCTTTATCAGCATACCTACAATTCTCTTTCAACCGATTTTAACATGCAGTACTCTAAACATATAATTGCAGCTATTACAAATTGATACATATGTAGATACAAACAACTTCAAGTTTCAAAGATGCACAAATATTGCAACCAACAATAAGTAGAGCCCTAAATTTCTATAAGTCAATAACATGTTTTGAACATTCCAATATATTAAACTATATATGCACATACTCTAGAAACATTTTCAAAAATTGTGTTCCATATGACTAATAAATTTACAATTTTTTGACCATGTGTTTTTTGTTCTCTCTACCTATATACCCTGAGTTTTGACATTTTTCCTTCATGCTTTGCTTCCATATATTCTTATGTCTTCTTGTTAGCTTTTCTATTAGCTTTATTTGATTCAAATAGCTGCAAATGTTGATCTACAAAATTCTCTTTTCATCATTTCACTATTTCGCTCTTCTTGTATATTGCATTCAAAAATATATAGTCTTGTCTACATTTCTTTTTTTTCTCATATATGATAAAAATCCATGCTATTTGTGATGGGTTTCTCGGGCCTATTTACAACAATGATGGAGTTTGTTGACTATGTGGTTTGGCGGTCATGGAACTAGTTTCCTCGTTCAATGGAAACAAAATGGTAGGTTTTAGCTCTCATGAGGGTTGATACATCCTAAAATTGTTGTGCAATTCCACATAAGGGAGTACATGTAATATTCATTGTTCTAATATGAGGATGTCTATTATTTTGCTTCCATTGTGAAATGATGCACCATGGTGTTGGTTTGATAGCAAACTACTGAAAAAAGCTGCCATCCACCTCCATTAGATCATACCAGATTGGAGAGCTTCCCAACTATTCCACTCTATAACCTATAGTGTTTTAGCTTCTATTGTTGTTGTAAGTCATTTTACAATTCCTTTTTGTCATTCCATACGCATCTAACCAGAGACATATATTTTAATATATTCAAATAAAATGTTACTTTGTAGTAATATCAGGTTGGGCTCAATATAAACATAGATGAACAAGGAGATATGAAGCCCATGTGTTGGATAATTGTTACCTGAAAGATGACCATGATAGCTGCAAGCATGAACAAGGTTTTTTTAATAGAGTTATATTTTCCTGAGTTATACATTCAACCCTTTTCTTCCTCCATGGCTAGGTAGCCTCCATAAATTTGTTGCCATATACACTTGACTACAATAAATATAGTCTATTATACACATTACATTTTTCCATGTTCAAATAGTTAACTTCTCACCTAATCAAAAAAATTATCTAGATGCATCGGGAAATTCTAACCACGACTACTCTGATGGAAATCCTGGGGGAAATTTCAAACAAATAGTTGATAGATAAATGCCAACTATTACATAGATTGCTTGCTTTGTATTAATATGTTTCATTATATTCTCTTTCTCTCATATTTTTGAAGATGTTTGTAGCAAGGTATTTGTTGTTGTAGTTTATTGTTGTATTCTTCATCAAACATAAGATTGACCTATGTACCTTTTGATTGGTTTCTACTTTAATGATATCAAGTTTCCACAATCCATATTGTATTGTTCCAAAGACTTCTGGATTTGATTGTGTGCAATATTTTTTCATTAATGTTTCGGATCACACTCCGTGATCCATCATCAGGATGAGAATAGAGAGCAAAGGAGAAAAATGGATATTTGCAGACCTAGAGCACCTTTAAAGGATCAGAAAAAGGGAAGAGACTGCTGCACACAAACCGAGGAGATAAGACAGTTTAAAAATGGAAGAAAAATAAAGAGAAACCAATGGGAAAGGAAAACAAGAATAAAAAAGAGAGAACCTATGAAAGGAAAAGAAAAAGCACAAGAAGGAGAAAATAGAAGACTAAAAAGAAAAGACAAGAAAGGGATGAGAAATAAAAAGAGGAAGAAAAATACAAGAACAGATAAAGAGAAAAATAAAATAAGGGAAGATTAAGGATACAAAAGAACTTTAAAAAATTGAAAACCGAAAATGAAACCAAATGAGAGAGACAAAAGAATTTAGGAAAAAAGGAATAAAATAGAGGTGAGATAAATAAGAGAGAAAATAAATAAATAAATAAATAAATAAATAAAAGGAAAAGAAAGAAATGAACCAAGAGGGAGAGCAAGAAATGAATAGATGAAAGAATCAAAAAGAAAAAAATAGGAATGAAACAAGTAAGAAGGGAAAGCAAAATAACGAAACAAATGAGAGAACAAAAACGAATTAAATAGAAATGAAAACAAAAAGGAAATAAGTCGGAAGAAAGAATAAAAGAAAGAGAATAAAACGAATAAAAGAGAAGGAAGTAAGGAAAAGGAATAAACGATTCGGAGAGAAGAAAAAGTTGAAGAAAAAACAAAGAGGCTAATAAAGTAAAGAAGAGACAAGTAATTAAAATACAATAATTAAGAGAAGAAACCAAAAAAAGAGAATGAAGAAGAGATGAAGCAACATGAGCAAATAAAGGAGGAAGAAATGGAACGAAATGAGACAAATAAAAGAGGAGATAAAACAAAGAAAAAGTAAATAAATGGAAGAGAAGAAGAAAGAAAAAGAAATGAAGCAATGAGAAAGAAAAGAAACAAACAAAGAGAACAAACTAAAAAGAGAAAAAAAAAAGGTTAAAGCAAAGAGAATAAATATATATATTAATATATATAAAAAGGGGAATATATATAAAAATATTTTGTAAAATGTAAAGAAAATAAGAAAAAAAATTGGTTCAAGAGTTACAAAATACATAAACTAAGTAAAAAAGGATGAGGGAAAACAAAGAATAGAACCAAAAAGAGAGAAAATAAGAAAATAAATAAATAAATAAATAAATAAAAATTAAAAATAAAAAATAAATAAAGTAAATAAACGTTATAAAATTAAAAAGAAATAGAGAA
Source organism: Sequoia sempervirens (assembly GCA_007258455.2). Taxonomy (NCBI): domain Eukaryota; kingdom Viridiplantae; phylum Streptophyta; class Pinopsida; order Cupressales; family Cupressaceae; genus Sequoia; species Sequoia sempervirens. Next base: position 79,396 of record VDFB02152777.1, read on the forward strand.
AAAATAATAAATAAAAACCAGAATATGAAAATATAAAAGTATATATATATATATATATAAAGGAAAGAAAACAAAGCAAAGAAACCAAAGACACGAAAGGAATAAAAAAGAAAAAAGAGAGAAGGGAGAAGAAAATAAGAAAAATTAATTCAAAAGATACAAAATACATAAACTAAGTAAAAAAGGAGGAGGGAAAACAATGAAAAGAAGAACCAAAAAGAGAGAAAAAGAAAAATAATAAATAAAAATTAAAAATAAAATAAATAAAGTAAATATACGTTAAAAAATATAAACAAATTGAGAAAAAAATAAAACCAAAAAAATGAATAAATATAAAAGTATATATATATATATATATAAAGGAAAGAAAACAAAGAATAGAAACCAAAGACGCGAAAGAAATAAAAGAACAAAGAGAGAAAAAAGAGCGAAGATGAAAAAGAGATAACAAAAAAAAGGGAGTAAGACCCAAAACAAAAACTAAGACACACAGAAGACTAAGACATGTCCAACTCCGAGCCACAGATGCCAGAGCAACGAAAAGGAAGTCAAAACGGGAGAGAGAGGGAAAGGAGCGGAAAAAGGGGGGAAATTACCTAGAGGAGGGAAGATGGTGAGACCTTAGGTTAGATAACAGGGGATGCCAAGATTGGCTCAACTTCCACCCCTCATCACAATTGAGGTTTGAGGGGTGATTGTTGATTTCGATGGCTTCCTTGAGCTTTCTTTTAAAGAAGTTGTCCTCTTTGAATAAGATTTGAGTATTTTCAAGACAAATGTGGTGTTTATAAGCAGAGGAGTGATCTACTAGGGCAGATTTGAGAACACGCTCATGTCTGATATCTGCACAATGCTCTTTGATTCTTGTGCTAAAGGAACGACCTGTTTCCCCTATATACGGAACACCGCAAGAACAAACAACCTTATAGACACCTGAATCAAGAAAGAGGTCCTTAGAGTCTTTAAGGGAAGGGAATCGAGTTCTCAACGTGGAGATGGGTTTGAAAGCACAACAAAGGCCTTTTTTATGGAGGATTTTTGAGATTTTTTGGGATAACCCATCAATATAAGGAAGGGAGGCCACAGGGAGCTCCGAAGAAGGGGGAGGCTTGGCTGAGGGGTGAATGCTTGCCTTGGCATGGTTGAAGGCTCTAGAAATTTGCTTACTAGAGTACCCATTCAATTTGAAAACTTGACGAAGATGGGTTAACTCAAGGGGTAAGTAATCCCCATCACAAATTTGATAGGCTCGTAAGGCTAAGGTTTTGAGGACCCCACTTTTTTGACTGGGATGGTGATGAGAAGAAGAATGGAGGTAAAGATCCGTGTGGGTGGCCTTACGGAAGACACTACGGCCAATGGATCCATCAGGTTTCTTAAGAAGCAGAATGTCAAGGAAAGGAAGTTGCTTGTTAGATTCAATTTCCTTGGTGAAAGAAATGCTGGGAAACAAGCTATTGAGGTGGGCATGGAATTCCTCTAACTTATCCAAGCCATGTGGCCAACAAACATTAGTATCGTCCACATAGCGTTTCCACCACGTAGGCTTAAGAGGGAAAGAGTTAAGAGCTAAGTCTTCGAAATGCTCCATGAAAAGGTTGGCAATGATAGGGGAGAGGGGTGAGCCCATAGCGACACCGTCAACTTGCTCATAGATGACTCCTTGAAAGGAGAAAAAAGTAGACCTTAAGCAAAGTTCAACCAAGGCGACGACTTCATCATTGGTCTTACGCCTAACAATAGCAATCGCATCAGGGATGGGGACCTTGGTGAAAAGAGAGACCACATCAAAGGTCGCGAGGTCATTACTTTCTAACTTTTGATCTTTGATGAAATGGACAAAATGGTTAGAGTTTTTTATGAAGGACGAAGACTTCCCTACAAGAGGAGTGAGAAGATTGGAAAGGAAGGAAGCCAGATTATAAGTTGGTGACCCTATGGTGTCGACAATGGGTCTTAGAGGAATACCAACTTTGTGGATTTTGGGCAACCCATAAATGCGAGGGGTTATTTCTTTATGGGGAAGAAGACGCTTTTTGGTTGACTCGTCAAAAGATGAGGATGAAACAGCCGATTTGACAGATTTGAGAATTTTGGTACAAGGGTTGCGAGGCAAGATTTTATAGCTATTTGAATCGGAAAGAAGAGAAAGCATTTTTGAAATGTAGTCTTCCTTGTTCATCACGACCGTGGCATTTCCTTTGTCAGCTTTGGAAATGATCAGATCTTTGTTACTTAATAAATTATTGAAGGCTAGCAACTCGGCTTTGGGAATGTTACACTTAGGGGGTTTGGCATGCCGAAGGGTCACGGCACAATCCTATCTAACTTCCTCAGCAAAGTCCACGGGAAGAAAACGGATAGCATTCTCGATTTCAATGAGAAAATCCACATGGGGAATAGCTCGAGGTGAAACCGTGAAACCCATTCCTCTCATTAAAACCTTGGCGGCGAGGGGGTCTACGGAGGTATTGGACAGGTTGACCACAAGTCGACACTCCCAGTCACGAATACCCTGAGCAACGAGGGAGTTATGCAAGCCATGCATGGGAAACAAAGGCTGACAAGACAGGAGAGGGTCCAACGTGGAAGAAGAATGAAGCGAGGGATTAGGAAAAAGAGGCGGCGAAGAGTCCCCCGCAGAAGACACGTTGGAAGGCAAGGACGTGGGAAGGAGGGACGAGAAGGAAGGAGGGCAAGAAGAAAGGCGTCTGTCAACATCACGGGGGGCTCGAGGCTGGTCAGAAAATGAAAGAGAGAGGTTCATGCGATCCAAAAAAGATTGATCAACAGAATTCGAAGAAAGAGATTCATTGCAATTAATGTGAGAGTCAGAAAGAGGAGGAACACAGGCGGCGAAGAAAGTACCTGATGTTGAAGCAAAAGAGACGTTGACAGAAGACCGTTGCTGGAAGGTTGACACCGGGGAAGCCAAGCTTATAGCGCCCAACGAAGAACTCACGCAGTTTTGATGTAGCTCCAAAGACGAAGACAGGTTGCACGGAGATTGATCCTTCTGCACAGCACTCTCACTGCTTGAAACCTTACGCAACCCAGAGCTGTTCGAAAAGCCATGGTTATGGGACAACCTCGAAGGAGAGCCCGCAGGAGGGTCCAATGAGACAGAATGATCTAAAGGCGACAGAGAAGTTGAGCGGTGAGGACGAGGTCTGCTTACACAGTCGCGTGCTGATGAATGAGGAAAAAGACATGCCTTAGAGGAAGGCACAGAGTTGGAAAACGGAGGTGAGAGGGATGAAGAACGATGGAGGATAGGAGGGTTTCTACTTTTTTTGGCCCATGTATGCTCCCTGGCCTCTAGCTATTGTTCGTGGTTATCTTTGTTCATCCTTGGTGCTATATGAATTTTGTACAGAAGAAGCTTTGTATAAGAAAGTCTTCATATTTTTGGTTTATAGCATCTATTCTCCATATGTTAAACTTCCATTTAAAATCTATTTTAGATGATCTTCCATTTGAGAGATTTTAAAACAGTTGTTACAAAAACACTTGAGAATTACATATAAATGACAAGTGGTCAAAAAACCCACATCAAATACAGGTTTAAAATAGGTAGAAAAACATACACAAGCCAAAAGAATTGAAAAAAGGTGAATGGTCCCTATTTATATCCCATTTATGTGTGATTCTAAAGTGTTATTCTAATACATCATGCAACTGTTACATAGACTACTTGTCTTGTACCAATATGTCTCATGATACTCTTTTTCCCTCATTTGTTTCAAGCTCCTTATAACAAACTGTTAATTCATGTGGTTATTTTGTTTGGATGGAACATGATATATGTGTTCTATCAATATGTTCCATGATATTTATTTCTTCTCATCTATTGGAAGTTCCCCATGATAAACTATTCTTCATGGTACTCTATTTTCCAAATCCCCATAACAAACTGTTCATTCTTGTAGTTTGCCTCTTCTATGCTGCATATTTTAAAATTCTTTTTAATGTAGCTTTTCTCTATAATATTTAGCACTAGATAAGTTTCATTCTAATACCTCTTATATAAGTGGAAAGACACTTAAAATAATAATAGGAAAAGCATAGATGGTCGGAAACCCACATTAAATAGACCTTAAGACCATGGAGAATAGAACACGTGACCTACAATAATGAACAACTTGTTATGGGCAAGTGGATATTGATACAACACAAGAAATCTATGTAACAGTTGACTTTTCAATTCAAAATTCAAGCTACATTATTTGGTACTGAATATTATAGACAAAATAGAGGAATTGTAAGAGAACTATTAGAAAAAGACTTAAGAATCACTAGTAAATGGCACATGATCAAAAACCCACATTAAACATATTAATACAAGATAAGCAGTATATGTAAGAGTTGAGTCGTCAATTGAAAATTTGATTTACGTTCTTCGGAATTCAACCCACATTAAATAAAAGTCGTAAATCTAATGGGCTCCAATACCCTATGCAAAATGGGTATAACACCACAAAATTAATTGAAAATTTGAGGTACATTAATTACAACTAAATATTATAGGAAAATAGAGAAATTGTAAAAGAGCTATTTGAATAACACTTAACAACCACTAAACTATTTTTATCTCCAAAAATTTTATGCTTTCATGCTAACCCTCTGCTATATATATATATATATATATGCAATTACTCCTATGTTAATGGGTATAATGCCAAAGGTGCATAGAGATAAATAAAAACAATAAACGAAGGGTGAAAAAATTACTAACCCTGACCATATTTTTTGATGAAAGAAAGAATATTTAAATATAATTTCTCCATCCATATAGAGGTGCATAATCTTTTTTAAGTCTCCAAAATGGGTATAATTTCAAAGATGAAAACATATAACAAGGATTAATAAGTAGGGATCAAAAGACATGAACAATAAATTAATCACTCTAACACATCTTATACAAATTTTGTGCTTGTTTTCAATATTTATTACCAAAGAACGTAGCTTGAATCTTGTATCAATATGTTTCATGATATTCTTTTTTTCTCATCTATTTGAACTAGAGAGCCATCCACAAAGCTTCATTCCGCACACTATAAAAACTATATAATGGCTAAAATGGAGCATAAAGATGCAGAAAGATAACTAAAACAATAAACCAAGGGCGAAAAAATTACAACAATCTCTTGTTTTAACTACAATTTCTCCATCCATACAGAGTGATAATCTCTTTAAATCTTGCAAAATGGGTATAATGCCAAAGATAGAAACATATAACAAGAAGACATGAACAATAAAAAAATCATCTATGCAAAATACCCATGTAAAATAACTTTATTTGCATTCCATGGCTAAGATGTATATGCAAAAATATGTTTGCGAAGCATGGGCACATATAACAACCAATAGTCAGTTCTAAAGGAAAAAAATGTAGTCATCTACGAAATGAGAACCAAGCCAAAGGTGATGTTTTTTACTATAGTCTTCTCTGGAACCAAGACCACAATGGTTCTTTCAATAATGCAACTTAATCAATATATTTTCTTGCAAATTTTGAAGCACATCTGTGTTAAAACCCTCCAATGAGAATTCAACCAAAAACAATATACTTTCCCAAACTGCAACATCGAACATTGCATTTACTTCCTCCTGCACCATCATACAATAATTCCAGGATGCATTAACCCTCACACAAGCAATCACTTGCCATTCTACTTCAATTTCGAGCAAATCCAACTTCACCAGTTCTAGCCCACGCAATTACCAAAGTCATCATCATAGATAGCCCCAAGAAAATTGCTAATGGCCATCAAAAATTGTTGTATCTCAGCGTTGGAAAATCCTACTCATGGCTAGGCTGGGGAAAAAAAGAAGGGTAGGAATTTTGTGTAAAGATAAGAAGAATAGAAGGTGTAGACTACGATGATGAACAACCTGTTATAGGCACCATCAAATAGAAGAAAAAAAGAGAATAATGTTCATGAAACATATTCATACAAGACAAGTAATCTATGTAAGAGTTGTCATTTACCTATGATTCTTAAGTTTTTTTCTAATAGTTCTTTCACAATTTGTCTATTTTGCCTATAATATTTGTAACCAAATAATATATGTATATGTGTGTATATGTATATGTATATGTATATGTATATGTATATGTATATGTATATGTATATGTATATGTATATGTACATGTATACGTGTATATATGTATATGTATATGTATGTACATACATATGTATGTATATTTATATGTATATACAGTATATGTCTAACCTCTTTTATTGTAGATCTATATGATTTCTTTTATAATGTTGCACAGATAAAATATTAAACATCCAAAAAAATAGTGTATTCTAAATTGTCTATTTCAAATTGTTTAGTGCTCCAACAACTCAATCCAATGTTTCTCGTTCTTTTTAAACACTATCAACAATACATGTAAGTATAGAACTTTTCCATTATCAATAAATAGATTCCATGAACCAATTGTAAATATTATTGATTATTTCCAATTTTAGATTGTTTATATTGATTTTACCGATATACTTACTGATTTTTTATGGTTCCTTCCTAATCTTGCTTTCCCTTCCACTGACATACCCCTCTCTTCTATTTGCAGGTACTAAGCTAAAGCATGCAAAAACATCCCAAAATCACGATGCTTTTTTTTTACAAAGTTACCACAAAAACAAAAACACTACAATATGATAGATCATATATGAAAACATTGGATTTTTCCCAACTTTGATACTGTGTTATGTATAATGGAACTCCAAAAAAAATTCATGGATGTTTCATACTTTTCTTGCTTGGGGGTTTGGCTAGAGTCCCCAAGGCTCCATGATGCCAATATGGTAGGGTGGATACTGAGCGTGGGTTTTGTTTTTTTGCTTTTAACGCCATATATTTCTTCTTACATAGATACATGTGTACACAAATTCTTACATACACTTGGCTTCAAAAAACATAGTTTATAACAACATGTTTCTTATGTCATAGCAAGTGGTAGGGAAGCACTTGAGACTTTCATCATGTCACCTCAAAGCAAGGCATATCTTTTATTCATTTATTCTAACAATGCAAAAAAATTGTATTGTGTCATCACACTCTTCTTTTCATGAGGTCTTTTTATTTGTTTCTAATCAAAGATGGCGTCACTGAGTCTTTAATTACACTATGAAGTAATTCATTTTATTTTTTCTTCCCACTTTCCTTGTAATTGACTACTTTTGAATCCTTTATACTTGTCTCCATTTTATTTTTCTACTACTAACCCAAAAACCACATGCATGGTAAAACTTTAATTTGCAAAATGATGGACTAAATAGTAATTATAAAAAGTATTCAATATTAAACATCTTCCTTTGTTCAAAAATATGTGATACCCAAAGTTATCGACTACCTTTTTTAAACAATACCTTTTAATGTGATATTAGTAATTAAAGGCATGGGTAATAACTTTTTAATAAATATGCCTTGTATTTGTATGCATATGTATCTTAACATAATTAAATAATAATGAATTAATTGATTGAATAAACTAGACAAAAAGCTAAAATATACATGTGCATCTAGGGCTAATAAATATAGAACTAAAATAGAGATAAAATTATCCCATACCTTAAATTTTGGCATGAAGTTATTGTTGTTAGGAAAAATAATTATTTAAAAATTTATATTTAATTTAATTTTTCAGTTATCATTTTTAAAGATTAAATTTATGAAAAAATTGTATTTGTTGAGAATTAATTTACTATATTCCAAATATTATTAAGTAAAATCAAATTTTAATAACTATTGTAACTAAAATTATTAAATACTACATATTAATAAAAAAAAGTTATTGATGATTACTTGCTTAAAATTAAAATTAATGGATACATTGTAAATAATTAGATTCATTCAACATGGCCTACAGTTTTATTTTACATTTTCATTAACCAATTTTCAACTAGTAATTTTCTATATGGAGATGCACAAATCGATTTCTCATCTTTGTGGAAAAGGTTCGTAATGTCACACCCATAGCCAATGAGATATGAACTAACCTCAAGTTAGTTCCTATTGACTAATTAACAAGCTTTTCATTTCTCGACTCAATCAAACAATTGTAAATATTATTGATTTTTTATATTTGGTATTTCATTCCACAAAAAAGTTTCCTACTTCTTGCCCACTGAATAGCCATTTGCGATAGACCCCTATTGGCTAATTGTTGCATGCCTATGCATGTAACTGCTAATTTATTATGTGTCCCTATCTACTATAATGAGTACACCAAATATTGTTCCTCCTAGTTACGGGAGAAGTCTCACTCTTCTAATATTTTGCTACAATTTCCTATTTTACTCTTATTTTTTTCAATTCTAATTTCAAAATTTTAATTTCATATATTCTTGAGGAATCATTTTATCATCTCCATGATTGATATTCTACCTTGGTAGTTGATTCTACCACTTATTTACATGTAGAGTATTTTTCCATCTATTATTGCCTTATTGTGGGGGGGTCAACCTAATAGAAACAACTCAATTTATTTTTTCTTCTATTAAAGTTTCTTCCAATTTTATAACCAAACTTTGAAACATTGGTCATACTACTTAATTGAATTATTTTTATCTTGTTTCATCTCCCATATTTTGCTTACATTTTTTGTTTGTATATTTAAAGAGTGAAAATTTGCTTGAAATAGGGGACTCAAGTATTCCCATGTTTTATCAACATTCCTTTATATACTATGTAAGTACCTCATCCCTAATGGTTTATATATATTCTTCATATAATTTTGTTTGGTCATCATCAATGCTATTTCTACTCCAATGAGATTCTAAAATATATAGAAGCTTGCTAGCATCTTTGGCATCTTTTTCAAAGATAGGAAAACTAGTCAGGTATCTACGGTCATTTTTGTAGGAGGTTAAGGTATTTTTGATTTTTTTTTTAAAATTTAGGGCTTATCCTTTCTTTTGATCTATTTTAGCTCTTCTTTCCTCTTTTATTTAGATTTTAACTACCCAATTCCTCTATTTTTCTATTTTACCAATCTCTCCTTTACCTTTATCTATTACAAACCAACTATAAAAAAATACTCCCTAATATCTCCTCAAAATCTCATATACATCAACTTCTTTCTATTGCTTCTTCTAGCCTAAGGAATGATTCACTATTTATATTTTCTTTAGAAATTTTTCTTTTTTGTTTGGTATGGGGAGTGGCTCTTAGTCTAGGGGGTTCATCTCCTCAAATTATCTCTTTAGTCTTGTGGATGTGTCTTTTAGTAAAACTTGATTTATTAATGGATTAGAATTATTAGCACTAAAGTTATCATCTTCCTTGTTATTAGGATGGTTCTCTCTCAACAATTCTAAAGTTTCTATGGAAACTCAAAATTATTATTGAAATTTCTTATTATCTCTTTGTCCTTTTCATTATCTTTACTAGATATCAAATTCTTATTTTTTACCTTGTTTTTATCCCATCATACTTTCTAATTTTAATATTCTAGTGGTTAGTATAACAATTTTTTGTGTCCTTTCTAGAGATTGAGGTTACTAAATCCTTACACCCATTATTTGTTAAAATACTTTGATATAAATAACAGAAAAATATTATTTGCAGTAAACAGAAAAATCATAAAGATCAATTCCACAAGGAAGAAAATGTGTGTTTATAAAAGAAGGAATGAAGCAAACAATGCTATGACACACAGTGAACTATTGTGCAGTCTACATATTTCCATTGAAGAAGATTCGACCGCATCACTACAGAACCCATTAAAAACAAAGTATGTTAATAAGTATGAATAGTTTATTGAGTGAGTGAGTCAGAAGTAACTTACCTCCTCCATCTACATCCATTTCCATTGACAAACTTTGTATCAAGGCTTCTAATTGCTCCTTGATATCCTCGATTTCAAAATCCTCTATATGGACATAGCCCATCGCTAAATCTATGCCCTCCTCTTCATTCTCCATAGCGTCTTCCATCACCACATCATAATCATCTACATTCTCCTTTTCAGCATCCTCCATTACCACATCATAATCATCTGCATTCTCCTTTTCAATGTCCTCCATTACCACATCGCAATCTACATACACCATTTCAAAACCTCTCTTCACTACGTACTCCATTGATGACTTGTGTGGATATACACAGCATACAAAATAATGGATCTACAACACATGATACAAAATAATGGCTCTCTATGGCTCTCTACAACACAAGATACAAAATAATGGCTCTACAAGTATGTCTTAAGTAGGAGGTGGCATTTTTTGTAGTACCCCTCCATTTATGCTTATGTTTTATGTTAGCATGCTTTCACATATGTTAGACTTTGGTACTTTGGTTTGGATATTTTGATCACTGATTTTAGAGCAATAGTGGATTCGTTTTGTGATATGATAAACATTGTATGGTGATAATTAATTCCTGACATGCCTTGTAATAGCGTAGATATGTCCTTCAGATGTTATTGCTATATATATGTTTATGATGGATTAACTGTTACTTAATTTGTCAGTTTGATGTGACGTGTATTAGTGTGGAGAATGGAGTTGCATCACTCGCTTGCGAGTGCCCTGTGATGCCTGTGATTTTCTCTGTACAGTGTGTTTGTAAAATGGATTATATATATATGCATGTTATTTGTTTGGTTGCAGGATTGCAGGTACATGACACCGACTCCACCTGGTTACTCAGGTCTGAGCGTGTCAAGACTCATCAGAAATGTTGATTGGGAGGTAGTAACATGGTTTATCCTAGTCTAGTCTTAAACCCAATCACAGTATATTGTCAGTTTTAGTTTGGAGTCTTTAGTGGTCTTGTTTGTCCCTTATTGGATTGATTGTTTTGAAAGGAAAGTTTTGTTAATTTAATGATAGTTTATTATTCTTTATTTTACTGTTGATTTTGATTAAATTAATTAATTAATTAAATTATAGTTGCTTTAATGTGTGAATAGATTTTAATTTTAAATTAATTATTATGTGGGAAATGGTATTTTAATTGTTAAATAAATAAATAAAATAAAGAAAAAGGAAATTTGTATTTTGGAAATTGAAAATTTTAAATTCACCCCTCCATTTATGCTTATGTTTTCTGTTAGCATGCTTTCACATATGTTAGACTTTGGTACTTTGGTTTGGATATTTTGATCGTTGACTTTAGAGTAATAGTGGATTCATTTTGTGATATGATAAACATTGTATGGTGATAATTAATTTCTGACATGCCTTGTAATAGCATAGATATTTCCTTCAGACGTTATTGCTATATATATGTTTATGATGGATTAACTATTACTTAATTTGTTAGTTTGATGTGACATGTATTGGTGTGGAGAACAGAGTTGCATCACTCGCTTGCGAGTGCCCTATGATGTCCGTGATTTTCTCTGCATGGTGTGTTTGTACAATGGATTATATATATATGCATGTTATTTGTTTGGTTGCAAGATTGTAGGTACATGACACCGACTCCACCTAGTTACTCAGGTTTGAGTGTGTCAAGACTCAATGGAAATGTTGATTGGGAGGTAGTAACATGGTTTATCCTAGTCTAGTCTTAAACCCAATCATAGTATATTGTCAATTTTAGTTTGGAGTCTTTAGTCGTCTTGTTTGTCCCTTATTGGATTAATTATTTTGAAAGGAAAATTTTGTCAATTTAATGATAGTTTATTATTCTTTAATTTACTGTTGATTTTAATTAAATTCATTAATTAATTAAATTATAGTTGCTTTATTGTGTGAATAGATTTTAATTTTAAATTAATTATTATGTGGGAAATGGTATTTTAATTGTTGAATAAATAAATAAAATAAAGAAAAAGGAAATTTGTATTTTGAAAATTGAAAATTTTAAATTCTTTAAAAGGCATTCAATTTTTTTTGATAAGGAAGAAATGAAAGATTGTCGTGAGGTTGTTGAAAGATATTTTTTCTTCTCAACATGTGTGCCAGTGGAATTAATTGCTTTTTGGTTGAGGATTTTCTCGGATATTATCTGGGATTTGGGGAAAAACAGAAGATTGCCTTTTCTTCACGGGAAATGAAAGAATAGTGCTCTGTTAAAAATTGTTTTTGCCTTTGTGAATTGTATATTTCTGGAAGATATCTAGTTGAGATTTTGGCATATTTGGGATTTTGTGTTCAGGAAGGGTTTTGGAAGCTACAAGAAAAGCTACTCTTCACCAGACAAGTTTTTGAAGCTACAGGAAAATAGGTATTTCCCTGTGTTTTTTTTAATTTGTTTATTTTTGAAAAGAATGCCTGTGAAAAGAAATTATACTTTGTTAAAATCTTTGTTCTTCTCAAGAAAAATTGTTTACTGTATTCTTTCTATAAGGATTTGTTGATTTTTGTATAAATTTCAAGAAATCATGGATATGTAGAGAAAACAGTGAAAACGAAAGATGAGATTCAAAAGAAAACTTTTGTAGCTTTCTCTTTGTAGAAAATAATTGAGTAAATAATTGTGAGGGAAATCATTTTTTTAGGGAAATACAATTGAAACCTCTGGAAATTCTTGTGTGTATTTTCCATTGTATAACCCTATTGAAATTTTACAATTTCCCCATAAGAAAACCCTGTAGAATTTTCTTGATTTCCCCACTGAAAAACCCTGCTGGAATTTTATATATATATATATATTTTTTGAATATATATTTATCTTCATATCCAAATTGGATTGTGAAAGTTATTGATTTATAATATATGAATTTTTTTTTAAATCGTTGTACGCGAATTTGTTTCCATCAGAATTTTTGAGTTTTAAAAAATTATATATAAAAAAACCTATGCAAATTCATGGCTGCGGGGCTTTTTCCCCACAAACGCCACCCCTATGGAGGTCGGCTATGTAAACAGCCGTAGTCCCAAACTTTTATGGTTTTAATTAAATTCGAATATGAATTTGATTTAGGGTTTTTTGTCATTTATTAATATTTATATATATATGTATATATACATGTATATATATATATGTATATATATATGTATATATATAAATATATTTGCATTTGTTTATAAAATTTAGTGGTATAAAGAAAATATTTTAGTATTTAATTTCTAGGTGAAATTGTGACAGCTAAGTTTAGGCTAAATGATATTATTTCTTTTAAAATTGTTGAGAAAAGAATTGAAATCAAGTTGATGTATTTTCATGCTAAAAATTTTATTTGTTATGATTGGATTTAGTAAATCCTAAAGTAGATTTCCAATGTTTTGATTTGCTTTAAATTACATTTCTTTTATTGCACAAATTGGGAATGTTTTAATTGTATAAGTCTTCCAAATTAGTTTGTATAGTAAGGGTGTTGTTATTGTTGAAATGCAATCCTTGAGTTGACTAGGGTAGTGCACATGTTATAGTATGGTGTTTTGACAGTTGGATTTATGAACAAATAGCTAATGACCGTTGTGTGTCGTTTGATATTATATGTTGTTTCTTGTGCCCCTTGTTTACCTTAGTTAGGGAAACTTAGATTCCTTATGTTATCTTTAGGGGAGTGGCTGTGTGTGAGGGCCGGCACACAAAGTGGTGCCAGGGTAACTTACAAAGAGTTAGTTAGTCAGTGAAAATTAAACAATGCATTAGTTAGATTAAAATCTTTAATTTGATTATTATGCCTCGCTTATAGACTCAAGAGCTAGTTCAGTCTTGAGTATAAGATGAGAAGGCCTGGAATGGAAAATTGATATCTTGTTACTTTAAAAGATATTTGATTCCGCAATAGTTTGCATGTGGGGCTGGGTTTCATAAGAGGTTACCAGGGTAACCCAAGTTGGGGGCCAGAACCTAGGAAGAAACACCAGGGTAACCTTTGCAACATTGTGATGCCACTCCACCTAAAATAACAGTTTACCTTGTGAGCTCAATATATTTGATTGTCTTAATTCTGGAAGCAATGTAACCATTAGTTAGTTATGTACTTGTGTCTAGGGTGAATAGGTTATGTCTAGGTAACCTTATTACTATCTCCTAGAACGGGGGGTGGACCTACGGGTACCACATGGTTGGGTGGAATGTGCACCTTACTCTGTTGGGTCCCCAGTTTATGATCATGGCAACGAGAGCTTCATGGATGGAGAGCTCATACTTGGATATATATGTACTTCCTTTATTGCATCATTGGAAATCTTGTATTTGAAACATCCCTCAATTGTTTATGAGGTGAACATTTGAAATATGTAATTGTAATTTATTATTTGATCTACCTCATCTGAAGAATGAGTATTGTAATGTCATTTCCAATGCAATGTAAAAATATTATTTGTACTTTATACTATCATGAATGGAATTCAAAAGTTATGCAATGTTTACTTTTAAGTTTATGTTAATTAAATACATGCAATGCTAAATACTAAAGTCATCTATGGAGTCTCAAGTAGTGTGACGCCACGTAACTTAGAGAATGTATGCAACTAATAAAGTTAATATTAACACTTTAAAAAAAAATTATTTCACTATCATAGACAATTGCAACATTCCTTAGGTTACAAGACGGCACATTACAAATTGGTATCAGAGCCAAGGTTCTAACACTGGATGCTCTAGGTAATGGTGAGCCCATTAGGTTGACCTAGTACATAGTGTCACTATCTATTAGCCTTGGTTGATTAGTATCTAGGACTCGTTATTGTTTATGTGTAGGATAATTCCTAGGTGACGTGGTAGAGGTCATGGTAGAGGTCAAGGTGGAGGCCAAGGGCCAATCCCTCAGGTTACTCCCCCTCTGAGCCCTCATCAGAGTGATCAGGCAGAGTAGTTGGATCAGATGAATGAGGGACAGATTCCTGAATAGTCAGGAGTAGAGGGTTCACAGTTACATCCTTTATTAGAGGAGGTCCTAGCTCGACTTGGACCTAGATAGGAAGTTGATCAAGAGGTTGTTAGAGGGCATGATAGATCTCCAAGGAGAGTAGATGATACAGTGCATCAGGATGCTATTATTGTAGGACACATGTGAGATTTGTTTAGGGCATGCCCTCCTACTTTTGATGGTACAAGAGGTGGTTTAGAGGCAGATACCTGGCTTTTGGACTTGGGTAGATGTTTCACTATGCATCCATATGGTAGCAATACCCGAGCGAGATACGCTATCATGCATTTGAGAGGATTCACCTCTACTTGGTGGCGCTTGGAGGAGCAGAAGCTCCACTTAGATATTGGGTCAATTTCTTGGGAGATGTTCCTAGAGAGGTTTAGAGCACGGTTCCTATCGAAACACTGCAGACAACAACAGGCTGACGAGTTCCATGATTTACGTCAGTTGGCTCTATCTATTGAGCAATATGAACATAGATTCTATGAACTCAAGTAGTATGCAGGTGTTGGAGATGATGAGGCGATGCTAGTACAACACTTCATCAGGGGCTTAAATGCCCGCATTAGTGGTGGAGTCAGAGTCTTTGAGCCAAATACTATGGAAGTTGTTGTTGAGAAGGCTCGTATAGTGGAAGAAAATCTTGTTATGGCATTAGGTGGTCATACAGGAATACAGATAGGCAGTGCTCCTACAGCAAGTTTTAGTCCACAGGGAGGATAGGTGCAGATAGGGGGTTCCTCTATGAACCAATAGACACCCACTAAGGGTGGGCAGTAGCAGCAGTAGCGTACACCTCAAAAGAATAATAATCCACAACCACAGCAAGGTAATAGCTCATAGACAGGAAAGAACTGCAACTGATGGCACAACAAGTGCAATAGACAGGATCAGCCTACTCAGAGTACGCAGTCTACTGTTAGTAGAGGTAGTTTCCAACAATCCAATGCACCTTCGGGTGGCAGAGGATTCGGTAGAGGCACTGGTTGTTACTTGTGTGGTCAGTAAGGACACATTGCTAGGCAGTGTCCAATGAGAGGTTCTTCTGGTTTTGGGCCTCGACCTACAATTTCAAAACCTACAGTTAGTGATCTAGGATGATCACATACAGTTTATACTGTGGTTAATGACCACCAAGCTGATCACTAGAACACAGTGGGCGAGACTTCAGGTAAGTTACATGGTGTTAGTGTTTCCATTCTTTTTGATTTCAAAGCTACCGACTCCTTTATTTCACCTACCATCGTTGAGCAATGTGGTATTATGGCGGTAAAGCAAGGTGGTAAGTGGCAAGTAGAATTCACCTCTGGGGTGAAAGTAGCAGTAGATAACCTTGTACATAATTGTGAACATAAAATTGGTGCGTTAATTACCTTTGTGGATCTACATGTTACACCTTTAGGATTGTATGACATAGTTTTAGGTATGGATTGGTTAGCATCTCATCATGCTGTGATTGACTGTCGACTTAAGATAGTTAGTTGCATTAATGATTTAGGTACGAAAGTGAAAATCATAGGTGTTCAAATACCTATCTCTTTGTGGATGATATCTGCTATGAAATTAAAGAGATGTCTTCGTCAGGGTTGTCAACTATTTGCAACAATAGTTACTGATTTGGAAGAAGGTGAGAGTCGAGAGATATCTCTTGATGATCATCCTATTCTTAGGGAATCTGCTAACGTGTTTCCTGATGATATACCTGGAATGCCATTGAAGAGAGATATTGACTTTAGAGTTGATTTAGTTCCTGGAGCAAATCCTATATCTAGAGCTCCATATAGAATGATGACTCAAGAGTTAGAGGAACTTCGTATTCAGTTAGAGGAACTCTTAGAAAAGGGTTTTATTTGTCCTAGTGTTTCCCCTTGGGGAGCACCTGTCATCTTTGTAAAGAATAAGGATGGGTCACTTAGATTGTGCATTGACTATCTCCAATTGAACAAGGTTACGATTAAGAATCATTATCCTTTGCCTAGAATCGATGATCTTTTCGATCAGATCAAGGGAGCTAATGTGTTCTCTAAAATCGATTTGAAATCTGGTTACCATCAATTGTGAATTTTTGAAGCAGACATTCATAAAACTACATTCTGAACTTGTTATGGGCATTATGAATTCATAGTAGTACTATTTGGATTAACAAACACACCATCAGTATTTATGAGTTTAATGAATGGTGTCTTTCATACATACCTTGATCGCTTTTTCTTTGTATTTCTCGATGACATTTTGATCTATTTGAGAAACATGAAGGAACATGAAGAGCACTTGAGACAGGTATTGCAATGTTTAAGGGAAAACCAATTGTATGTGAACCTGAAGAAGTGCGACTTCTTTCAAACTGAGGTAAAATACCTAGGACATATGATTTCTGGAAGAGGTATTGTTGTGGATCCTTCAAAGATTCAAGCTATTGTTGATTGGCCTGTTCCTACTAATGTAGGTGAAGTACATAGTTTCATGGGTCTAGCTGGTTATTATAGGCGGTTTGTTCAGGGATTTTCTAGAATTGGTCATCCTATTACTTCTCTTTAGAGGAAAGGGAAGAAATTTGATTGGACATAGCAGTGTCAATTAGCATTTCAAATACTTAAAGAAAAGGTGACTAATGCACCTATATTGATTGTTCCTGATCCTACTAAGGATTTTGTAGTTTGCACTGATGCATCCTTAGAGGGTTTGGGAGCAGTTATGATGCAAGATGGGCGTGTGATTGCTTATGAGTCTCGCAAACTCAAGGATCACAAATTAAACTATCCCACTCATGATTTGGAACTTGTTGTAGTTGTGCATGCATTAGTTCGATTGAGGCATTTCTTATTGGGTCACCGTTTCGAACTTCACACTGATCACCATAGTCTACAATACATTTTTACACAACCTAACTTGAATGCTAGACAGAGACGGTGGATGGAGTTCTTGTGTGAATATGATTTTGAAGTGAAATATGTTCAAGGAAAAGAGAACGTAGTGGTTGACACTCTTAGTCATCATCGACATGAGATCTCTACTACTACTCTTGAAGTAGATTTGAGAGGTCAAATTTTAGTAGCACTTCCTACTGATAGATTGTATCAGAAAGTGAAGTCGGAGATTGAATCTGGTAGACCTTTAGAAGGTTGATTTGTAGGGTATATGCTTGAACCAGATGGTATATTATGGCATTTAGGTCGTATCTATGTACCACATTTTGAGGGTCTTCGTACATTAATTATGACTGAAGCACATCGAGCTCTGTACTCAACTCATCCAGGTGTTAAGAAAATGCATGCGGATCTTCGGCAATTGTATTTCTGGCCTGGTATGAAATGTGATATTGCTGACTATGTATCAAGATGTCTTGAGTGCCAGCGAGTCAAAGCTGAGCATCAACATCCCGCTAGGTTATTGCAGCCACATCTCATTCCTGAATGGAAATGGGATATTATATCTATTGACTTTATTGTTGGATTACCTACATCATCATGTCGACATGATGCCATTATGGTAACTGTTGATAGATTGACTAAGGTAGCTCATTTTTCACCAGTACGATCATCATATAATGCTTCATCCGTAGCTAGGATATTCATGGAGGAAATAGTTAGATTGCATGGGATTCCTCATAGGATTATTTCTAATAGAGATCCTATATTTACATCAGCCCTATGGACTTCATTACAACATGCTCTAGGTACATAGTTGAACTTTAGTTCAGCATATCATCCTCAAACAGATGGACAAACAGAGAGAGTTAATCAAATATTAGAGGATAGGCTTAGCATGTATGTAATGGACCAACAATCACATTGGGAGGATTATCTATATTTAGTAGAATTTGCTTACAATAACGGATATCAGAGTTCCATAGGCATGCCACCATTTTAGGCATTATACGGTCATCCTTGTCAAACTCCATTGAGTTGGGATCGACTAGAGGATACAGTATTACTTGGTCCTGAGATGCTTTGAGACATGGAGCAACAGGTTGACCGTATTAGAGAACATTTGATAGCAGCACAGGATAGGCAAAAGAATTATGCCAATGCGCATAGAATTGATCGACAGTTTACTGTTGGTGATAGAGTGTTTCTTCAAGTGCGACCATGAAAGAGTCCAATCCTTTATGGAAAAGGCTCTAAGCTTGCACCTCATTTCGTTGGGCCATTTGAGATCCTAGAGAGGATTGGTCCTGTGGCATATTGACTCACCTTACCACCTAGTTTTTCACGTATTCATGATGTTTTCCATGTATCAGTTCTTAGACCATATCATCCTGACATTTCTCATGTACTTGATTGGAATGTGTTACAGGTGGAGGACGGGTAGCTGGCTTTGGAGCCTGTGGCCATTCTACAACGTCGGACGCTTGGTCTCAAGGGTCGAGATGTTGATTAGGTGAGGGTCCAATGGGATCCAAGCCATGAGGCTTTTGCTACTTGGGAGGATACGACATGCATGAGGGAACTTTATCCCTATCTATTCGTAGGCTTTCAGGAGCAAGCCTAATCCTAGGGGGGAGGATGTAGTACCCCTCCATTTATGCTTATGTTTTATGTTAGCATGCTTTCACATATGTTAGACTTTGGTACTTTGGTTTGGATATTTTGATCACTGACTTTAGAGCGATAGTGGATTCATTTTGTGATATGATAAACATTGTATGGTGATAATTAATTTCTGACATGCCTTGTAATAGCATAGATATTTCCTTCAAATGTTATTGCTATATATATGTTTATGATGGATTAACTATTACTTAATTTGTCAGTTTGATGTGACGTGTATTGGTGTGGAGAATGGAGTTGCATCACTCGCTTGTGAGTGCCCTGTGATGTCTGTGATTTTCTCTGCATGGTGTGTTTGTACAATGGATTATATATATATGCATGTTTTTTTTTTGTTGCAGGATTGTAGGTACATGACACCGACTCCACCTGGTTACTTAGGTCTGAGCGTGTCAAGACTCAACAGAAATGTTGATTGGGAGGTAGTAACATAGTTTATCCTAGTCTAGTCTTAAACCTAGTCACAGTATATTGTCAGTTTTAGTTTGGAGTCTTTAGTGGTCTTGTTTGTCCCTTATTGGATTAATTGTTTTGAAAGGAAAATTTTGTCAATTTAATGATAGTTTATTATTCTTTAATTTACTGTTGATTTTAATTAAATAAATTAATTAATTAAATTATAGTTGCTTTATTGTGTGAATAGATTTTAATTTTAAATTAATTATTATGTGGGAAATGGTATTTTAATTGTTAAATAAATAAATAAAATAAAGAAAAAGGAAATTTGTATTTTGAAAATTGTAAATTTTAAATTCTTTAAAAGGCATTCAATTTTTTTTTGATAAGGAAGAAATGAAAGATTGTCGTGAGGTTGTTGAAAGATATTTTTTCTTCTCGACATGTGTGCCAGTGGAATTAATTGCTTTTTTGTTTGAGGATTTTCTTGGATATTATCTGGGATTTGGGGAAAAATAGAAGATTACCTTTTCTTCACGGGAAATGAAAGAATAGTGCTCTATTAAAAATTGTTTTTGCCTTTGTAAATTGTTGTATATTTCTGGAAGATCTCTAGTTGATATTTTGGCATATTTGGGATTTTGTATTTAGGAAGGGTTTTGGAAGCTACATGCAAAGCTACTCTTCACCAGACAAGTTTCTAAAGCTATAGGAAAACAAGTATTTCCCTATGTTTTTTTAATTTGTTTATTTTTGAAAAGAATGCCTGTGAAAAGAAATTCTACTTTATTAAAATCTTTGTTCTTCTCGAGAAAATTTGTTTACTGTATTCTTTCTATAAGGATTTGTTGATTTCTGTATAAATTTCAAGAAATCATGGATATGTAGAGAAAACAGCAAAAACGAAAGATGAGATTCAAAAGAAAACTTTTGTAGCTTTCTCTCTATAGAAAATAATTGAGTAAATAATTGTGAGGGAAATTATCTGTTTGGGGAAATACAATTGAAACCATTGGAAATTCTTGTGCGTATTTTCCATTGTATAACCCTATTGAAATTTTACAATTTCCCCATAAGAAAACCCTGTAGAATTTTCTTGATTTCCCCACTAAAAAACCCTGCTAGAATTTAATATATATATATATATATATATATTTGAATATATATTTATCTTCATTAACAAATTGGATTGTGAAAGTTATTGATTTATAATTATATGAAATTTTGTTTAAAATCACCATATGTGAATTTTTTTTTGTCAGAATTTTTGAGTTTTAAAAAATATATATATAAAAAAAAACCTGTGCAAATTCATGGCCGCGGGGATTTTTCCCCACAACCACCGCCCCTAAGGGAGGTGATAGTGGGAGAGGGTTGTGGCTGCTCCCATAGCCGCCCCCCCTAAGGGAGGCGATGGTGGGAGAAACCCCAGCTCATCGCCACCACTCAGGTCGGCCCCATCTGTGGAGTCGTCGCCTGGTAATTGCTTTCAGTCATTTCTCACAGCGACTGTGTGGTCCGTGGCCTCCATGAAGGTCAGCTGTGTAAATAGCCATAGTCTCAAAATTTTATGGTTTTAATTAAATTCGAATATGAATTTGATTTAGGGTTTTTTGTCATTTAATAATATTTATATATATATATATATATGTATAGATATAAATATATTTGCATTTGTTTATAAAATTTAGTGGTATAAAGAAAATATTTTAGTATTTAATTTCTAGGTGAAATTGTGAAAGCTAAGTTTAGGCTAAATGATACTATTTCATTTAAAATTGTTGAGAAAAGAATTGAAATCAAGTTGATGTATTTTCATGCTAAAATTTTTATTTGTTATGATTGGATTTAGTAAATCCTAAAGTAGATTTCCAATGTTTTGATTTGCTTTAAATTGCATTTCTTTTATTGGGAAAATTCAGAATGTTTTAATTGTATGAATCTTCCAAATTAGTTTGTATAGTAAGGGTGTTGTTATTGTTGAAATGTAGTCCTTGAGTTGACTAGGGTAGTGCACATGTTATAGTATGGTGTTTTGACACCTGGATTTATGAAAAAAGATTTAATGACTATTGTGTGTCGTTTGGTATTATATGTTGTTTCTTGTGCACCTTGTTTACCTTAGTTAGGGAAACTTAGATTCCTTATGTTATCTTTAGGGGAGTGGCTCTATGTGAGGGTCGGCACACAAAGTGGTGCTAGGGTAACTTACAAAGAGTTAGTAGGTCAGTGAAAATTAAATAACACATTAGTTAGATAAAAATCTTTAATTTGATTATCATGCCTCGCTTATAGACTCAAGAGCTAGTTCAGTCTTGAGTATAAGATGAGAAGGCCTGGAATGGCAAATTGATATCTTGTTACTTTAAAAGATATTCGATTCTACAATAGTTTGCATGTGGGGCCAGGTTTCGTAAGAGGTTACCAGGGTAACCCAAGTTGGGGGCCGGAACCTAGGAAGAAACACCAGGGTAACCTTTGCAACATTGTGATGACACTCGACCTAAAATAACAATTTACCTTGTGAGCTCAGTATATTTGATTGTCTTAATTCTAGAAGCAATGTAGCCATCAGTTAGTTATGTACTTGTGTCTAGGGCTAATAGGTTATGTCTAGGTAACCTTATTACTATCTCCTAGCATGGGGGGTGGACCTACAGATACCACATGGTTGGGTGGAACGTCCACCTTACTCCATTGGGTCCCTAGTTTATGATCATGGCAACAAGAGCTTCATGCATGGAGAGCCCGTACTTGGATATATATGTACTTCCTTTATTGCATCATTGGAAATCTTGTATTTGAAACATGCCTCAATTGTTTATGAGGTGAACATTTGAAATATGTAATCGTAATATATTATTTGATCTACCTCATCTGAAGAATGAGTATTGTAATGTCATTTCCAATGCAATGTAAAAATCTTATTTGTACTTTATACTATCATGAATGGAATTCAAAAGTTATGCAATGTTTACTTTTAAGTTTATGTTAATTAAATACATGCAATGCTAAATACTAAAGTCGTATATGGAATGTCAAGTAGTGTGACGTCGTGTAACTTAGAGAATGTATGCAACTAATAAAGTTAATATTAACACTTTTTAAAAAAAATTGTTTCACTATCATAGACAATTGCAACATTCCTTAGGTTACAAGATGGGGCATTACATTTTTGAAACCCCACGATTTGCTGAGTAGATTGAAACATTCTATTTCCATGCATGAAAATCTAATAGGAGAAGGTATTTAAGAAACTTGATATTAATGTTCTCATAATTAGCTTGGCTTTCTCTTCATGGCTCTTAAGATTAAGTGCAATTTCCAGCCAAACAGAATCTGAGAACGATACACCTCATCTTCATCAGAGGACTAAAACGGTAACAATTTTCTTATAATAGTATTGTTTCTCTTATAACATCTTACTACCTATGCACTGATTTTAGGTGAGATACTTTTGTAGGACTAAAAAGGAAACAATATCCTTATGTTTCTATTATAATATCTTACTGTATATGTAGTGATTTTAGGTCCGCTATTTAACAATCTTACAGATATACTTTTGTATTTTCTCTACATTTATTAGAAATAATGTAGATTCTTCACTACATTAATGCATTAGTTTGTCCTTTTATAATGAGTTGTTGAATATATAAGGACCCTCCAAACTTCATTTATTTGGTTGGCAGCATTTAAATTTATACATATATCCTATGTTTTAGTTTACATATATTTTAAATAAATGGCATAGGATTTCATCTTGAAATTAAAGTTAGTAAATGTTTTTAGTAATATAATAGTTTTTTCTTCATGAATATTTTTTTTAAAATAAAATAGTATATTATTCAAAGAAAAAAGGGTGGATTGTAGAAAATTATTTTCTTAGAGGTTAAGCTCCAACATAACTAAATATAAAAAGTTATTAAGTGGTGAGAGTGATACTAGTGAGAGGAGGATCATGGTCATCTAATTTGACCTACATTAAAAAAATATACTGTATCATGATATTTGATTACAAACAAGTTAAACTATTAGTTGCATGATGATTTTAAAATAAAAGATTCTCCAAGGATATATTTTTGCATCTTCAATAGCCCTACATTAAAAATATATACTATATCATGACATATGAGTACAGAAAAATTAAAATACTAGTCACACCATGATTTTAAAATAAAATATTCTCCAAGGATATATTTTTTCCTTCAATATGTTATTTTCATTTTAGGAGTTTTCATTAAAGGGTTTAAAAGTTTGCTCAATTTGATTTTTATAAAAAATTTAAATAAATTCTATAAATTGTTCCAAATATATTGTACATTTATGTGCAAAAAGAGATTAAATACCTTTGTGATTTGTAATTTAATTGAAACAAAAATCGACAAGAGAGAAAATTAGTTTGATCCATATGATGGGTCATATCATATATAATGAAATGATAAACTTTTAACTTGTAATTGAAGGATAAAACTATAACATGTAATCTTAATATTGAATGTTCAAGTTGATGTTGTTTAGGTCATTAAATAATAATTATATTAATCTTAAATTTTATTTAAACTAGTTTATCTATCTTAATATTAATCTATATAAATTATAAGTTGAAATATATCATTTACAAGACATGTTTTCCTTTGGGTTTTGTGCTTCCACATAAGACCACTACCAATGATATGATTAAAGAACATTGCACCAAAGAGTACAAGAGCACATACCAGA
This sequence comes from Sequoia sempervirens, assembly GCA_007258455.2. NCBI lineage: Eukaryota > Viridiplantae > Streptophyta > Pinopsida > Cupressales > Cupressaceae > Sequoia > Sequoia sempervirens. Next base: position 103,855 of record VDFB02152777.1, read on the forward strand.
CCACCAATGAGTGAAAGATGTCTCAAAACACATGAAGAAGCCATGGACTCCAAAACCAATATGATGTTTTCCATTTTCAATTGTGTATTTTGATTTATCCATTGTGACATCCCCAGGAAAAAATTTTGTAAGCACAATCTTTGCTCTTATTTCACGAGCACAGTTTCTGCTCACCAGCAATACAAGATATATCTTAATCTGCATGAATTTAGCAAGATTAAATCTTGTATTGCTAGTAGAGTAGAATGTGTGTCGATGATGAGAGCAGAAACTATTATTGAGATGATAAGAGGAGAAATTATGCTTGTGAATGAGAGCATAAATTGTGCTTACACTGAGAGATATTTATGTGTAATAGTAAATTTAGAATATATCTTTTTTATTGAATTTTCTAATTTGAAGTGTATTAATTCAAATTTTTTTAAAAGGGACAATTGTTTTTCATTCTTTTTATAATTTTATTTCTATTATTAAAAAAATTACATCAAAGAATTTTAATTTTTGTTTTAAACTTCATTGGAGAAATTCCTTGGGATGAAAATTTAATATCTTCCAAATGTTCAGTATAGGATTTTGAGATGGTTATTTCACCAAAAATCTTACTTTCCCATTTCATTCCTTGGGGTCAATTTTTGTGTCCATAGGAACCAAATAGGTCGACTTACTAAAACAACAGTGACTATTTTTTCCTTTTTCAAACTTCTAACTATCCAAAAGATTGCATGAGTCACCATAGGCCCCAAAACAACTAAGAAAACTACAAACAAAATGAAATATAATATTTTTGTGTGATGTAAGATTTCCCTTACACTGTTGGATGCTCCTGCATCAACTCCATTTTACTCCCACAACACTTTACCCAATATCTTCAACCCTAAGCCCTATACCCTATACACTTAACCCTGTACCCTCCACCTTGAACACTTTCCCTTAACCCTAAACCCTATATTTAAACCCTAAACCCTATACCCTTTACCCTATGTACCCTCAACCCTATAACCTAAATGTTATACACTCAACCTTATACCCTAAATCATATACCATAAACCCTCAAACCTAAATAGATACTTTATACCCTCAAATGTAAACCCAATAGCCTCAACCCTATACCCTCAACCCTATACCTTATACCCTAGACCATAAACCCTAAAACTAAAAATTATACCTAACATAATCAACCCTAAAGCCTAAACCAAGACTATTAAACTCAACCTCAGATAACCATGATGAATCTTCAAAAGATCTTCCTCTCCATTTTACCAAGTACTGTACATGTTATTCATTTCTTGTGCTTCTACCCACATGACTATCCAAAATTTATTCTATCTCTTCCTTTTCTAATATAGGTTCGAGAATGTTCCACTGTGCATCTATCAATTCATTCTCCTTAACTCCCTCATGATATTATATCAAATCAACAATGTTAAACAAAGGTGAAACATGAATTTCATTAGGAAACTCTACCTCATATGCATTTATTGAATCATGCTTCTTCAAGATTCTGCATGGTCCAAACTTCTTCATCTTTAACTACTTGTATGTGCCATCTAGAAACCTCTTCTTTCACAAATGAACCATAACTTCATCTCCTACCTAGAACTCTTTATACCTCCTTTTCTGATCTTCCTTACAATTATACTGAGAGTTCATCTTTTTGATATGTTTCTTCACCTCTTCATTCAAATTCTTCAAGTGCTCAGCAAAATCTTAAGCCTCAACACTACTCTTCTCTCCCTTATCTATCTATTTTCATTTCAGAAGTAGTTCTTGGACTACCCCCATACACTATCTAGAATGGTGATTTACCAATGCTCCTATTGATAGAATTATTATAAGTAAATTCCACCCATGATAAAATAAAATACCATCCCTTGGGTTTATCTCCTACTAAGAATCTCATTAGGTAACCCAAACTCCTATTCACAACCTCCATTTTTTCATTAGTGTGTGGATGGTGTGCAAAACTAAACTTCAAATTAATATTCAACCTCTTCCATAATGTCCTCCAGTAATACCCAACAAACTTGGTATCTTGATATGAAACTATTCTCTTGGGTAGACCATGTAGTCTCACCAACTCTCTGGAAAATAAGTCTACAACATGAACATCACTGGTCTTATGACACAGAATGAAGTGTGTCATCTTCAAAAATCTATCCACCACCACAAGTATGGAATCATGCCCTCTATGTGTCCTCAACAATCTAAGAACAAAATCCATACTAGTGTCCTCCCATGGCCTCTTAGGAATAGGTAATGGCTGATACAATCCAATATTCTGACTTGCCCATTCTGCCATCTGACATACTCTTCAACTTTGCACAAAATTCTTCACACCTTTCTATAATTGTGGCCAATAGTAATGCTCACCAACAATAGCAATGGGCTTATCTTGACCAAAGTGTCCAACTAATCCTCCACTGTGTTTCTCCTTGATCAGGTTGTCTCTCATGGAACCCCTTAGAATGCACAATTGATTCCCTCAAAACAACATACTAGACTTGGATTGTGAAATCCAACCATCTCACCCTATCCAAAGTGATAGGCTCCATGCAAGCTCTCCATGCTTCTACAAAATCAGGATCCTTGAGATACAAGCTCATGAGTTCATTGAACCCAACAACTTCAATCTACTTTTTTGTTAACAAATTTTTCCTGCTACTTAAGGCATCTACAAATCTGTTAGATCTTCCACTCCTATGCTTCAAAACAAATCTATATCTTTGCAAAAATTCAACCCATTTCAAATGTCTTTGATTCAACTTCCCTTGACTATTCAAATATTGTAAAGCTTGATGACTAGTAAATAAAAAAAACTCTTTTGGCTATAAATAGTGTCTCCATTTCTTCAAAGCCTAAACTATAGCATAAAAATCTTGATCATAAACAAAATACTTCTTCTTTGCATCATTCAAATTTTCACTAAAATAGGCAATGGGTTTACCTTCTTGACTCAAAACAACTCCAATGGTATTTCCACTAGCATTTTAATCTACCTGAAATACCTTGTTGAAATATGGAAGTGCCAAGATGGGTTTCTCTATAACTTTCTTCTTCAACATATCAAAAAAAACTTCTACTCCTATAGTCCACTTAAACTCTTTTCTATCTCCTCTCATTGTTTCAATTAGAGGTGCACAAATACTAATGAAACCTTTAATAAAATTTCTATAAAAACTAGCCAAACCATGAAAATATCTCACCTTAGTAGAACTCCTTCATGTAGGCCATTCAATGATAGATTTTACATTCTCTAGGTCCTTGTTAAGACCTTCTACTGAGACAAAAAATCCCAAGTATACCAACTCTCCTTTCACAAAACTACACTTCTTCAAATTGATCAACAACTTCTCCACTCTTAGCTTCTCAAAAAATATTTTGATATGCATCAAATGATCCTCCAATGTCTTGCTAAAAATTAAAATTTCATCCAAATAAACAATGAAAATTACCCAAAATATCTTTCATTACCTCATTCATGAGTTGCATGAAGGTGCTCAGTGCATTGGTTAGCCCAAAGTGCATGACTAACCACTCATACAAGCCCTCTTTGGTCTTGAAGATTTTCCTCCATTCATCACCTTCTCTAATTTGAATCTGGTGATAACCACTCTTTAGATTTGTCTTTGTGAAGTACTCAGCTCCACTCAAATAATCCTTGATGTCATCCATCCTTGGCAAGGGAAATCTATACTTTATGGTGACCTTATTGATGGCTCTGTAATTTGTACACATTCACCATTCCCCATTGTTCTTTGGTGCTAGTATTGCAGGTACTAAAAATTGACTTAAACTCTCTCTAATCAATCTCTTTCACAACAATTCTTCCACTTGTCTATTCAACTCTTCGCTCTACACTGGAGCCATACAATGAGCTACCTTATTCAAAAAACTGGCTCTAGGAATCAGGTCCATCTAGTGGCTAATCTTCCTTACTAGAGGCAAACCTTTAGGTACATTATCAGAAACAATATATTGAAACTCATTTAATAAATTTGAAACCTCTATAGGTGCCTCATTAGTATCTTCTTTATCAACTCTAGGGATCAATGCGAAAAAAATATGCTCATGTCTGATACCTTCTAGGAACTTTATTCCATCAACCAAACAAATCCTTACATTACTGCATACCTTTTCTTCTACCTTCTTCAATGGTTTCACCTTATTATGAACACCATTCTTTGTCAAGGAATAGTTGTTGGCATGTCCATCATGCACCACTCGCTAATCAACCTACCATGATGTGCCTAACAACATGTCACAAACATCCATAGGTATAATATCACACAAAACCTCATCTTGATAGTTACCAATATTAAAATTTACCAAAAATTTCTCATTGACCAAAGCCCTATGCTCCTTCTACAACCATGAAATTCAATATGGATTTTGATGCCTTCTCCTCTCCAACTGTAATTTAGTAACCATTTCCTCTAAAACAAGATTATCAGTGCTACCTCCATCAATTATAATATTATAAACTTTAACTTCACACTTACATCGAGTGTGAAATAGGTTATTTATTTGATTTGGTTCCTTCTCATTCAACAAGGCTCTTCTGACAATAAGGGCCTCTCCTCTTTCAGCATCTTTAGAATATGAAGACTCGACATCTTCATCTACATGTTTGAGGAATTGCATGTAGAAAATATCAATTAAATGCAAATAAAGATTAAACAGAGGAATGAAAAACATAAAAATAATAATAGTGAGAGACAATATTTAACGTGGTTCACCCAAACTCAGGCTACATCCACCAACAAAGAGTCCAATATTATTATCCAACAAATTGAAAAAATTATAAGCAGTAATCCTTGCAACTCAATACCACTGCAAATGCTACAATACGATATCAATGGAAACCCTACCCTTAGCCTTTTATCAAGACTTATGTTGGTTACAAAATAGGGTTTTTTATGTCGGCCAATAGAAAAAATAACTCTTGATGTCTTTATAAGATAACCCCATCTTGGGGGCACTACCCCCAAACCCCCGTTAAATAATTTGGGGGAAAACCATGTCAATAAAAGTGGGAAAAATTTAACCTCTGAGTCTAATTAGGCTCCATATAAAAACAATCTCCCACTTGGATACTAATCATAACACTACTCACTTTGTAGCTCCCACTCGAAATAAGCACCCTGGACCCTATTCTAATTTTAAATTGTTTTTAGTCTTAAAGACCAACCGAAGTTGAAGAGGATCTCAGCTTCTCCCTTGACACTTCCTTTGTATACATATTTGCTTGATTGTCATCTGTATGTATCTTATCTAGCCTTAACTGTCCATCATCCAACATTGATCGAATGAAGTGATACCTCAACTGTATGTGTTTGGTCTTTGAATGCAAGGCTGAATTCTTTGCAAGATGTATGGAACTCTTGTTTTCCATAAACAAATAATTGTTGGCCGATCATTTTCCTAATTCTTCCATAAAAGATTACAGCCATATCATCTCCTTGCTTTCCTCTATTGCAGGTATATACTCTACCTCTATGGTGGATAAAGCAACCACTTTTTGCAACCTAGGGATCCAACTCACTGTTGTACCACCTATAATAAAGACATAACCTATAGTACTCCACCTAGTATCAATATCCCCTGCCAAATATGAGTTGACATAACCTGCTAAATTAGTATTAGAGCCCCCAAAACATAAATGTTTATTGGATATACCTCTCAAATACTTGAGAACCCATTTTACTGCATTCCAATGCTCCAATACAGGATTACTCATATACCTGCTTACGACTCCAACAAAATGTGCAATATCTGGTCTCGTGTATACCATGGCATACATTAAAATTCCTACAACTAAAGCATATGGTTCCTTAGACATTTTTTCTTCCTCCTCTTGTTTGTTTGGATACATCTCCTTAGTCAATTTCAAATGACTAGGCAAAGGTGTGCTGACAGCTTTTGCATTCTCCATGTGGAATCTCTACAGCACCTTTTCAACATAACTAGCCTGAGATAGAGTCAATTTTATGTTCTTCCTATCTCTACAAATTCTCATACCAAGGATTTTTTTTGCTGCCCCCAAATCCTTTATAGAAAATTATTTTTCTAACTGTTGTTTTAACTCACTTATGTGATCCTTATTAGACCCCACTACAAGCATACATCATCAAAATATAAACATAAAATAATGTAGTTGTCATTATCCAACCTCTTAAAATAAACACAATGGTCAGAATTACACCTGTTGTATAGCCTTCCTCATCCATAAAACTATCAAATTTCAAGTACCATTACTGAGGTGCTTGTTTCAAGCCATATAAACTCTTCTTCAATCTACACACCAATTTCTCCTTACCTTAGACCTCAAATCCTTGGGGCTATTCCATATATATCTCCTCCTCCAAATCACCATGGAGAAAGGTAGTTTTCACATCTAACTATTCCAAATGTAAATCTTCAATAGCCACAATACTTAAAACAATATGAATAGAAGTCAACTACCTCTTGACCTCATCTTGGGAACACTGCCCCCAAACCCTCATTAAATAATTTTGGGGGAAATCGTGTTGATAAAAGTGGGGGAAATTTAACCTTTGAGTCTGATTAGGATCCATATAAAGCCATGTGCAACTCTTTCATTCCCTTTATCTCTTCTATTCATCCTCCCTTGATGTCGATGACACTCGTAGGATCTATGTGCTTCTTCTCCACATTGAAAATAGGTTCCACATAAGCCTCCTCTTCTTGGTGCTTGTCCAAATTCCCTCTTCCTCTTTTGTCTCCATTATTTTGATATCGAGGATGGTAGGTATTATCTCCCTTCTGGTTTTGATTGCTACTGGATCTTTCAATCTTCTTTTGATCTTCGCTTTGACTTCCATATGACTGTCCACTATCCTCTCCACCATGACCTCCACCCCTTTTCTTGCTTTGAAACCTTTTGTTCATCTTTTCTTCTACCTTTAAAGCAAATTGATATGCATCTTGAATGGTAGACATCCTTACCAAACTCAAATCCTCTTGGATGCTTGGTTTCAACACATTAATGTAATGAACAACTTTCTCCTTGTTGGCCTTAGAATGGCCTGTTTTGATCAAGACTTGGTAGAATTGTTTTGTATACTCCTTAATATATTTTCCCGCTTGTTTCAACCCTTGCATCCTCTTCAATAAATCTAGCTCATATTCCATAGGAATGAATTGTATCTTTAATTTGTCCACCATACGATCCCATCTAGTTATCTTCTCTTTACCTCTCTGATTTCTCTCCAACTAGATTTCTTTCCACCATATGCTAGTGCAGAATGGCCTTTCAACTTGGGCTTTGTAAATTTGACCCCTTTTGGATCTTCTATTTTCTCATACTCAAAATACCCTTCCATGTCATTAACTCAATCGATCAACTCCTCCGGATTTAGGTTTCTAGAAATAATTGAGACTTCTAACTTCGGTCTCTTTCCAATCTTGGAAATGGCCCTATGTAGATTGACTTCTCTAGGATCTATTACATCCTATGCTTCTTCAAATGGCTCTTCATTTTCAGCCTCATCTTCACTTTCATCTCTTCTTCTAAGATGAACTCATCTACGTAGCTCCTCACGTAGTCGTTCAACTTATCTTTGGAGGGCTCTAAAACCCTCTTCTATTACCCCAACATTTCTCCCACCACGGTTTCTTCATGGAGACATCTTTTCTCACAAACCCACAACCACAAGTCCTAGTGTAAATTGCCTCACATTTGGAAATCTAACAACACACTCAAGAACTCCTACTCTGATACTACTTGATTAGGGTAATCCCCTTACAAAACCAGACATACATAATTAAACAAGAGAGATAAACAAAATATGCAGAAACAAGCACTTGCTTTCTATTATCTTGATGAAGTGAAATTAAAATACTTAGAAATACACCTACTATAGCCACATGGGCCTTCTCATTACAGAAATCTCTAAGCCAAAAACCACAATCTCCACACTACCAAAGCTCCCTTATGTAACCCTTGTTTTCCCTCTTTATCCAAGAAGTGTAACTACCTTAGAATATTCTAGAAGGTGTAACCCCATTTTGGCGCTAGAAATTCCACCGTCTATTTCCCACTCTAGAATTTTTTTTATTTTATATTTATATATTTACAACTTCTCAGGGTCATAAATTTTGATCCAACCATCAGAATTTCAAGTTTAATATATCGTTGGAAATATTGTGAAGAGATCTAAAACCATCGTTCACCAAATCTAAAGGATCAAAGATTTTGAATCTTGTTCTAGGACTCCTAAGGGCCTCAATTTTTAGTTTTAAACTTCATTGGAGAAATTACTCAGGATGAAAATTTAATATCTTCCAAATGGTACAAGATTTTAAGATGATTCTTTCACCAAAAATCTTATTTTCCCATTTCACTCCTTGGGGTCAATTTTTGCGTCCATAAGAGCTTAATAGGTCAACTTACTAAAAATAGCAAGTGACTATTTTTGGCTATTTCAAACTTCTAACTATCCCAAGGACTGGATGATTTTCCATGGGCCCCAAAAAAACTAAGGAAACTACAAATAAAATCAAATACAATATTTTTGTGTGATGCAAGAATTCTCTTACACCACTAGATGCTCCTACATCAACTCTATTTTATTCCCACAATAGTTTATCCAATATCCTCAAACCTAAGCCCTATACCATATACACTTAACCTTGTACCCTCAACCCTAAACACTATCCCTCAACCCTCAACCCTATATTTAAACCCTATACCCTGTGTACCCTCAACCCTATAATCTAAACCTTATACACTCAACCTTATACACTCAACCTTATATTCTAAACCCTCAACCCTAAATAGACACTTTATACTCTCAAATATAAAACCAATAGCTTCAACCCTATACCCTCAACTCTATACCCTCAACCCTTAACCCTACACTCTCAAACCTCAACACTATACCTTATACCCTAGACCAAAAACCCTAAACCTAAAACTTTTACCAAACATAATCAACCCTAAATCCTAAACCATGAATGGTATTACCATGCATGGAAAGCTTAATAGGAAGATGAAAATTTTACCGAGATTTATGTTTGTTGAACAAATAAACCAAGGTACTTTGAGGAAGAAATACATTAATGAAATTATGGATTGGGAAGAAGAGGAGAAATAAAAGAAAACATAGAGTGGAGTAATAAGGGATGGAGGGAGAGGTATACATGGAGGGATTGAGAGACCTACATAAAGATGATATAGAGAGGTGATGAACTATAGAGGGGAGGGAGAGAGAAGAGAAGAGAGAGAAGAACAAAGAGAAAGAGATGGCTAAGGATGGATGGAGAAGTAAACAAGGAGTGTCTTAGATACCTAGAGAGGGGTGAGGTAGAGAGGTGAGGGGGAGAGAGAATAAAATTATAGAGAAGTTCACAAAGATGGAAAGAGGGGTAAGGAGGGAGGGAGAGAGGTGAAGAAGGAGGGAAATAACTAGAGATGGGAGAGATATAGAGGTGAGAGAGATAGAGGGGGTGAGAGAGAGGGTGGGAAGGAGATATAGTGATTAAAAGAATGGAGAGAGATGGGTGAGAAACAATAATAGAGGGAGAGAGAAGAAGAGAGAGGTAGGGAGGGAAGGATATAGATGGGGTTAGGAGGGAAGGAAAGGTAGAGAGGGAGAGAAGGTGGGAGAGACCTAGAGAGGGGAGAGAGAAGTGGGAGAGAGAAGAGAGGGAGAGATAAAGGGAAGTCCCAGTAGAGAGGGAGTGAAAGGTAAAACCTTGATTATCCATCATCAATCATAAACCCTAAACTCTAAGCCTTAATCAAAGTGGGGGAGAAAGAAAAAGAGAAAGATAATTTTCTCTAGAATTCTAAATATGCATTTTCATTTGGCTAATGCCAAATTTGGCACTCGCCAAATGGTTTGTATTGGGAAATACCAACCCTTTGGGTTGGATTTTCCTTGGGCATCCAACCCAAAGGGTTGGATGACCAGTCATGCCAAAGATGTGTTTTTTTGAAAAGTTAAAGAAATTTCACATGTTTTTGGCCATGCTCTCCATCAAGTTTGCATGTGTTTCAATGCAGATTTATAAAAAGACCGCAATTGCATTAATATCTCTCTTAACTATCTAACCATTTTTTTTAATGTTTTGAATATGTTAAGGTTTTCATATTTAATTTATTTTGTTAGTGTGTCTATTCTTTATCAAAAAATAACATGTGGTATTTTGGGTATAGTTTTTTAGTCATTCATCAAATTTTGAAACGAATTACATTTTTAAAAACTAGGCTCCATTCTACATGCATTGGAAATAAAATAAAATTGATTTTCAATTAGTTTTCAAAAAAATTTGGAGGGAGCATGCTCAATATTTTTTTTTTTTGGTTTTATTTTTAGGATGTGTCCACTTCAAAAATTAGTAAAAAATAATATATTCATAAAAAATTAGCCAAAAAATCTAGCATAAATTGCATGGTGTTAGCTAATTTCACATTGAATTGATTTTTGAAGTTCTAAAAAAAGGGAGTGCACTAGATGCTATGTTATGTTTTTCAAAAAAAAATAGGACCACTTTGTGTGCATCTTCAAATTTTGAGCATAACTATCTTCATTTTCTCATGGAATATTAGACTTCGTTGATTTAAAAAAATTGGCATCTTAAGACCCCTTTTTGTGTCACAACTTGGTGCACTTACCTTATAAAAAAATGGTTTTGGGGAATAATGTGGAGGAAATAAATCCAATGTTAAAATGACAAAAAAATCTCCTTATGCTTGCTAGATGTATGAACATCATGAACAGTAAAAAGATCATCAATACTAATAGAACCAAAGAAGGAAAATGAATATAATTTACAATCATAATCAACCTCTCTAATATAAATAATGTATATACTCTATAGATCCCTTATTGTACTTGAATATGGTGTGAGCTCAATTATTGCCCTATCCCACTATGTGTGATTTGATAAAAAAAAAGGAGATTATTTGACAAGGAAAGAACATAAAGTACTTTAAATGTGCCTTCACCAATATAAATATTACCTTTTATATAAGTTATCATGCATGTGTTATTACCCATAATAATTGGTGGGATTGAATAAATATCAACTAAAAAATGTTCTCTTGATGCAACCATGTGATGCAAATATCCAAAATCAAGAAGTCACTTCTATGTTGTATGATTTGTATAAGAAAAGAGTGCCATGCCCTTTTACTTATTTGCATCTAATCATGATGGTGATGGTGAAGGAGATGAGGAAAATGTACCATTAGCCCTTGGTGTAGGTAATTTGATGTGGTTCTTTTCCAAGACGATGCCTTAATTCATCAATTTCCTATTTATAACATTGGTGTTCTTCATGCCCAAGTTTCTTGGAATAATTACACATGGGCCTCTCATTAGAATTTTTTCCTTTTGATGAGAAATATGTACCATATGGATCTTGTGATTTTAGTCCCATATTTAGATCCTTGTTTTGTTTCTTTTCCTTATCATTTGAATTTTTTTGATACATAGAAACAAGATCTTGTGGCTTTTAAAACTTTAGAGTACCCATTTGAATTAATTTTCCTTGAGAGAAACAATAAAATAAATAAGTAATGGCATAGTGAATTTCCTACCAAGAGGACTCTTTGTAGCATAAAAAGTAGAAACAAATAGTGAATAATGTGAAACGAGCTTTGAAAACATGCTAAAGGTCAATTGTTCATCATGATTTTTTATTTCACATTGTTTGAGTTGTAACTATTAAATTTATTTTTTTTTAAAATATTATATTATCTCAAAGTCACTTGGATTGAGACCAATGAGATATTCTTCAATTCATTTCCATTCATCACATCTTTCTTTTTTATCATATTTTATAATGTATACAATACTTCATTAGGTGTTGTAATAGATTCAACTTGAAAGAGAAGATCTAGAGAAATTGATATATATATTGTTGGCACTGGTTGTCATTGATGTCAACACTTGGGGAGATTGTTAGATATGTTTGTGAGATTGTTGTTTGGCATCAAGGTTGACATTGATGCTTGTGTCTACACTCAGTTTGGGTTGTCATTGGTGCTTATAGTTGTATGTTGTTGATAGTCTATGATGATATGTTCATGGTTGTATGGCATGTCTTTTATGTTGCTAATGTTCATGGTTGGATGCCATGCCTTGTTTGATGACAAGTGAAGATGTATTGAGTATTGTTGTTGTTAGAAGAGATGATATCATGATGATATATTAAGATGAGGATTATAAGTAATGTTGATGTTGAAAAGATGTTGATGGTATCTAGTATGTTGTATGCTCTCTCCTATTTTTCCTATGGAAGTATGTGTTGGTACAATGATGTTTTGGTGTCCACATGTTGATGAAAAGGTTTTGCTTTGGAAAGTTATTTTGAAAACTATTTGGGAGAATGTTACACATTCCTCCACCTTTGAAGATGCGATCTTGTAGTTATGTTTTATGGACATTGCACTCCTATCTTTTCAGGTCACCAACATGTATTGCTAAGGAGGCTTCTGGTAATTGTAGAAGGTTGGAAATTTTGTTGTTTACCAAGACTGGTCTTGAAAATGCTCCACATTTCTTTGTATTGATGTTTCTTCTCCTACAACTTTATGGATGTACTCGCAGTGCTTGTGTAGTGTCTCAATTTAGTTTTCATATTTAATGATGTTTACCGCAAGTTGGTTGGTTAATGTTTTATCTCATGGTTGTGTATTTTGGGCTTCTCGGTTGAAGTGTTTTGGTTTTGTTTGATTTTTCATGGCTATTTTTAGAATGAAAATGTGAAAGAAGTATATGGAAGTCATGAAGGGTGTTCATGGAATGTCCCTTTGTGTTTTGCACTCCAATGGTTGATATCTTTGGTACTGCATATTGTTTTGAGTTGTTTTTTGGATAATTTGTGGATGTTTGGCTGGCATGGCTTGTTCTCTTTCTTACACTATGTGCTTGGAGGTTTGCACCAACATTTGAAGTTGTGTTAAGTTGTTTTTGGATCCTGGCCTCTCTTATTGAGAACCACATTGAGAAAATTCAATTGAAAGTATATTTTTGGGATGATTAGTAATATGCTACGCATTTCCTTGTTACCAACTTGGGTTGTTGTGTGCTAGTGAATGTGTTGTTTGGGATCACATTGGAAGTTGTAATAAGTTGTTTATGGTACTCTCTATCTCCTAGATAGGGCCACATTATGTTATTATGGTTGACTTTTTGGAATCATTATTTGTATTCTATTTTGGCTAATCTAATTTGTGTTTTGTGATCTTGTGGAGGATATAAATGAAAGAACAAATCAGTTGCAAGATGATTGAGTGTGTGGTGGTGTACAAGTATTGAATGATACGATGAATTATGGAAAAGAAAGATCAGGTGATATTTAATTCCTCAGTCAATAGAGTGTATTGTTGACATATGTTGTAATTCAAATTTTCATGTATCCTATTATCAAATAGTGAGTCTTTCTAGCAAGTCCTTGTATTTTGTATCTTTCCCTAGGGTTGTGTTCCTTGGCTTGCAAGTCCTTTGTATCTATCCCTAAGGTTATGCACCTTAGCTTGCAATTCCATCAAGGAGAAATGTGCTTTCTTAGGTAGTGATCCTTAAAAAAAGGTGTAATTCCCTAAGCAGTGAGCTTCCTATATTGTGAGATTTCTTACCTTGGTTTTTCCATTCTTGGATTTTCCACATAAATCCAGTGTTATCTTGTGCATGTGTGTTCATTACCTTATCTTTCATTACTATTGATTTGATTATGTGTTGCTGATCTAGTTAAGGATTGTTGATCTGTTGCTAATCCTATTAAAAGTCTAAATGTGTATGTTGCTGAAGGGTTTAAGTTTTTATAGATAATGATTCACCCCCTCTCAGTATTTGAGTGTGTTCAACACACACACACAATGTGCCATAGGCTTCATCATATTTTTTATACCATTTACTTTTTTTAGTAGCTAATTTTGGTTTAGGTTCCATTCCCATTGTGATCCTATATAATCCCATTTTCTTGAGTTGGATTTCAGTTTTATATTTCCACTCATAGTAATTATATGAATTAAAATTAGATCTATTTTGTATAAAGATCAAAAAAAAAATAACACTACCGCCCCCTTGATATTTTTAGAATGCTCCCCAATAAAAAAGTGATTTGGAACTTTATAATTCAATTTGTTTATAATTTCCCACAGTAAAATGTGATTTGGCACTTTATAAATACCATGAAAAATTACCCTAAATAAAAAAATAAATCAAATAGGACTCGGAGTAATATGATTAAATTAGAAGAGTTTGAAGTTGGAGTATAATTTTAAAAACTTCAATGGAGGAGGGGTCTAGAAAATCCCTATAGTTACATGTTAACATTAGCATATGTCACAAACAAATTTGGAAAATAATTTCCAAATTTATAATTCCACCAAATTTAGTGATGCACCAAATAAAATTAAATATAGCTAAATTTGGTGACAATTAAAATTTATTGCTAAATTGAGTTCTCTACCAAATTTTGTAGAGCCACTAAAAATGATGCTAAAAGGGGTGGGTGGCACCTTAAAAACTACATAGTAACTACTACATAGTACCTTATGTAGAGGGGTACATTCCTTTTCAACATTTTCTCTTTTTTAATTTTAAAAACTTTTCATAAAATTAGTAATAGTTTTTCTTGATATTTTTTTTAGATAAATATAAAAGAAATATGATTTTCAAAAAAATAATTGTGTAATAATTTGTATGACTATATGACCATTTTTTTCTCTAATCTATAGCTATGATTTTCATGTTACAAAATTAATTATTTGATAATCAGTCTTAGGGTTCGTGAGGCTTTAATCATGATGGTAGAGTTCGTTTGGGTCCAAGATACAAAACACAAAATATTTTGGTCAAAACCCCTAAGTTTGAGAAGGTGAATGTAGATTCAAGCCTTTGATACAATGTTGGATTCAAATATTTTAAACTCACATCCCAATAGATCTTGTAAAATAATGTTAGTCTTTCTATAAGAGATTTTAGTAGAGATTAACAAGTAATAATATTCATATAATATGTTTTATATTCCAAAATCATGCAATTACATGAGATCCCATTAATTATATGGAAAATGGGTGACTTATGAGAAGGTGGTTATAGGCTCTAACCACCTTGCATATGTATAGGACATATGTACTTGGTGTGTCATGTGCATATGGAAACTGTAACTAAGGTGTCATGTACACATGATTTGGGTGTATCGAAAGGTGAATACACATGTCTCATCTAAATGAGATGAGAAAATAAAAAAGTGCCTCTAAGTTAGGACTTAACTAGTGTGAATAAGAATTTGACTAGGAAAAACTAAAAGCTAATTAGTTTGACAATGCCACCATTTATGCCAAAAGAGCAATACTCATAGGGTGCTTCATGAAGTTTTGCCTCACTAAGTGCTTCCCGCACTTTCTTTGGAATAATATTTATGTTGGCTCCTAATTCAAGTAAATAATATTTTACTATTCTTTCATTTAATTTCACTTCTAGCAATATTGGTTATTTTTTCTGTTGACGCCAAAAATTGATGAGTAACAGTGCCTTATGGGAAACTTAGTTCAAGGGGGACCCTTTTGCACCAAACTGAGTGACCTCTGGATTTTAAAGAAGTCAGTTTCTTCTATAATGTTGTTTATTGGGAAAGGGAAAAGGAAATAGATATAATGAAGCAAAATCTAATCTAAGGCGATGTGCCAAACTTTGTTGATGGGCACGATAAATCATAGATTTAGGGGCCTGAATGGTGTTGTCATGTTCCAAAACGTTGGAGACTTAAAACTATAGCATGAACAGTTCATTTATTGACATAAAATAGTATTGCATACATCCTTACTACTAAGAAGAGTTATTTAGACATGATTTAGATAAGCAAGCTTGTATTCAATATATAGAAGTCTTGTCAAATGAAATGCTTAAGACAATAAAAAGCACAGTTTTTAGTTTAATCAAAACATGAAAAACATAAAGGATGAACAGTGGGCACAGTCTAAAATTTTCTTGCAAATAAACATGCAAAAGAGGCCTGGTGTCTCTTGCTAAAACCAGTATCATTTTCTAGAATTTTTTGGACCTTTCTCTCATTGCTAAGAGAGTATATATAGTCGGGGAGACAATTCCCACCGCTTTGGAGAGTTGCAACAGAAAAAATTTCCCAATCCCCTGCAATGATGTCAGAATCAAAAGATTCCCCAAGCTGTTACAACGGCAACAAGTTAGAACATAGCATCTGGTCATCCAGTTGCAAGCGCACCCTTCGCAATGATGGCAATGGTCCCAACCAGGCTTGAGGCGACAAGTGTCATCCACCGCTTCAAACGACCCTGACAAGCAGCACCCAATAGCATAATCTCCCTCAGCCAGCCTATCGCCCGCTTAAAGGATCAGTTGTAAGGCACGTGGCAGCCTGTCGCTGCCCAAACAAAAACTTCTCTCATTACTACCGAGAGATTGCGAAAAAGCAACATGTGTCCAACGGGCTGAGATCCTTGTTGTAGTGGAGAGAAAGCTACATTAACCGGGTGTGAAAGATGTGTGGCAGGGTTTTGTAGCCCGCGCTTGTTCACCTCCCTACTGTTTGAAAAATCTGTGAACGATTGCCACCTAGCAGAAGGTAGGGCCCGCCAACACCTTTTTAGAAAGCAAAAAAAAAACCCCGCGCAAGCACCACACAGCCCGTAGTCATTTATTTCATTCCTGTATGAAAAGCTTGTGATACGCCGCCATGTAGCAAGATGTGGGTCCCTCTGACAATCCTTTTAGAAGTGATGGCCTCCGCGACCTGCTTTCGTGACCCGAAGAGACCACAAGGTAAAAAGAAATAAAAACCCCTGCAAGCGAGACACGTGGACACCCAGCACAGCTCCTTAGGACCTGAAAGGGAAGCCGCTACCCGAACTTGCAAAGAAGAGATGCACAAAAGGGAGAGATCAAAATTCAATGGAAAGCCGACTAAACTCGGCGACGCACAGGCCGGGGCACACACATTTACAAAAGAAACCCAAAGGGAGCTATTAGAATATTTAATTTAATAGCTTTTGGCGACTATCAGGGGTGTTTTGGACAAGGAACAGAGAACCCAAAAACTCTCTGGTTCTACAGACTAGAGCTTTACCCATTGGGCGAATGGAGTCAAAGTTTGGAAAGAGCAGCTTGCAAGGGTGACCATTCACTTTCAGACGGCTTTGCCATGCTGCGCAAATTTTCTTGTGCTCCACAGAGATCAATAGCTTCCTTGTGAGGCAGCACCTCAGGTAGGTCAGCACCTGCTTGGATATGGAAAAACATCTGGGAGAGTGGATGAATGATCGTCTCAATGTCGGCTACTGTTGGGGAACTACTGAACTCCCTGAATACCTCCAGGTCATTATCCTTCTGCTCAATAACCTCCACGATCTGTGTGGTTGTCACAATGGAACCATCCTCGAGGAACGGGGATGGCAGCCCCAACTTGCCTAGCTCAGAGAAACTTTCCCAAATGCCATCTAGTTCCTTACCTAGAAAAGTCGTCGCTGCCTTAGTGCGCTGGAAGGCGGAGTGACAATGAATGAATTTATTTGTTGTCTGAGCAGCAATGTCCCGATCTTCGATACCCACCCTGGCCAAGATTTCATCCAAGACTGAGTATAGCTTGTTGAGCAAGTCCCTTGCCTCAGGAACCTTCTCCAAGATGAAACGTGGGAACTGCTTCATTCTGTCGTTGGCCTCTTGATTTAGCCTTGATGTCTTGGTGATAAATCAGAGGGTAGGTTGTAGTGTTAGGCAAAAGGTGTTGACTTTCTCCCAGTGAGAAATGTACAATTGTCTAACTAGTGGAATGACATCAAGTTGGGCAGGGGCAGGCAACAGAGAGGCTTTAAGCGAAGAAATCTCTATGTCCCTTGAAATGAGGGCCTCGGCTAATTCTGCCTTCTTCTTTTTCTTAGATGCCAATTGCTCCACATAGCTGTTCATTTCCTTATTCCAATTTTGTTCGGCTCGGGAGTGGTTCGCTAATTGCTCTTCCAGGGAAGCCTTTGTCTCTTGGAGTTCCTCTTCTAGCTTAGCCTTCAGGCTTTTAAATTTGGCCTCTTTCTCCTGTACTTTTTTCTCATACTGCTCTTGTAGGCACTCCAACTCCTCTCCCTATTGTGCCATCCCCTGACTATACTCAAGGCGGATGCATTCAAGCTCTTCCTCTTTTGACTGTAGGCTCTGTCGGGCCGCCTGGTTTTGGCTTTGCAACTCTTTCACTAAGCATGGGTTAGCAACCTAGGTTTTCGCAATTTCGCTCTGAAGCCTGTTCCTCTTCTTCTCTACTGTCAGCACCCTTTATGTCATTCGGGTGATATCTGTCTCTAAGGATTTCTCCTTTGTCTCTAGAAAGCTCACCCTCTACTTAGCTTCCTTGAGTTGCTCATCCTTCTTCTTTAACTGGCAGCCAGTTTTGAGGAAGTCGGAAGTGACCACCCGTTGTGTCTCCTTCATGATTTTGACCTTATCATGTGGCCTAGCTACCTTCATGTCAAGTCTGACAGCATAGATCTCATAGTCTTTGGGTTACATTTCTCATTGAGGCTTGCTTATCCTTGGGTACATGGTCGTGAATTTTAATTCTTGTCGGGCCTCATCATACGAAGCTTGTACTCTTGGCTCGGCGGGAGCATTATCATCATTTGCCTTGTGTCGCCTCATTCTATTTGTGTGTGCCTCTTTTCCACAATCTATCTACGCTATGAATTCGGCTGGTGGTGAAACTAGTCCACCTACGAAAAGAACACCAGAAGGCAGGGCATAGGGATAGGTAAATTTCATAGGCACACGCATTTGCTTCTTCTGGAGAGTGACTGTTTGTGGGAAAAAGTGTGGCACGTTCCATAGCTTCGCCTGAGAACTATTAGCAGAGCTAGGTATTTGTAGCGGCTGAATCGGTGATTCAGTCGTAAGGCTCATTGGCCGGGGAAGGGAAGTTGTTGACTAGATGTTAGCTTGTTGCAATGGAAGAGGATCAGTAAGCATAGCGGAAAAAGAATGGGGGCTGACTGGGGGAACATTTTTTGAAAGCGAGGTGAGGAAAGTCTGAGTGGCAGCAGTAGGCGTAAGCATACTCGGAGGAGTAATTATAAACGGTTGGGCCTGTGAAAACTGGGCAAATCCAACCGAATGAGTTGGATCAGAAGCAGAAGGTAGAGGGCTCGGACTTATGGCAGGAGTTGCTAACAGAGCAGGGGTGGATACGAAGGAATGAGATACAAGAGAGGAAGGAGTGAAATGTACCTGTTGACTGGTCGGTGGTTCCAGGATCGTCCATGACTCACCCGCAAACTCTGGTATTTGGCTAGTAGTGGGCACTTCTCCTCTGACGGGTTCTTGCAAAACCCCTCCGATAACACTTTTCGTGCGCTACTTCTTCGCCAGCGAACATTCGATAACTTCGGTAGTCAGATCCTTCTGATGAGGCATTAGCCTGGCTAGTTTGGCGGCCCAAGTGTGTGTGTGCGAACCTATTGATATATTAAAACGTACATTAGTGGCCACATAGGCATCATGCCTAGAGGTGTTGCCCCCTTGCGCTGAAGAGGATGATACCACTGCTTCTTCTTCATGCTCCTCGGATCCCTCTCCCTCTTTGCTCCTGTCAACACTAGAGATCAAGCTGGGGTGGCCTTTATTCCACCATCTATCGAATTCTTGGTCATCCTTCAGCTGATTATAAGGAGCATCCAACTGTGTTGTTTCCTGGCGATATTTTTAGAAAGCTCTTATTTTTTCATCATTTCATTCCTCACCCCTCTTTAACTTGTTGTACATGTTGCGCTCCATCAGAAGATTGTCCCTAGCCATGGCCATAGGAAAGTAGAACTTGTGCCATGGGCCCCTAGTGTCCGGCATAGGGATTTGCACTAATTCCACAAAATCTTCCTCTTTATCTGTCTGCGGATTAAGCCGTTTTTCCCAGTATGTTCGGGGAACATGGGTAACTTTCATATGTGGCTCTGGTAAGTCATTTAAAGGGTTGTACTCCCATTTATCATTTATCAGTACCAACCCTAAATGTGCCAGCTTCTCTTCTAATAACTTGTGCGATTATTTTTTAACCAGCATTACCGACTTGAAACTCTTCAGACAAGTCAAGAATCCCTTCTTCTTGACACTTCCACTGCTAAAGAAAAGTGAAATCAATGACACACACCTGTCGAAAAAATTTTAGCACAAGCACTCTATCGGTGACGCAAGCCAGAAGCAGGAAAGGTTTGTCAGTAAAGCCCTGCATTCGGAGGATTGTAAAATCCCTGCCTATGAACCAGTCACAAGCAGGGGTGTAGCCTTGCATAAATCCAATCTGCTCCTGGGTGAGCTGGATGATATCACCTTCTCCAATTAAATCATTCAAGACCGGGGCTATGAAATAGTCCGCGAACGCATAATAGTCATATGTTGTGGAAAGGAAAGGTGTCCATGTAGACACCGGCTTTCTTTTATTCTTCTCATCAAAAATTGATAGTGGAATAAATTGGGCAAAGAAATCTGGATTCTGATGCAAGAACATGTGGACTAGGTAGGAAAGAAATCTAAACTTCTTCTCCGCTTGATAATTCTCCATTTGATGTATCATTTCCTCAACCATGAACTCAGCAAAATCATACCAGAAGAGTTCATGCTGCTTGCGAAACTATATTGCAGGGCCTAGCTGAAAAGCCTCGATCTTCTCATCAGAGTCTCGGCCGCAAACAAATTCCAGCATAGACATGGCATCCTAGAGATCATCGCGGAATGAACCACGCGATAATGGGATACTTGGTGTTTTAGCGGATGCGACACCTTTCTTATTAGTCTCTTCTAACAAGAAATCTGAGCCGGTTTTCATCTTCTTTCTACTTGGATCTGGGATACATAACATGTGCCAGATGGCTTCTGGGCTGATATGCACCCTTAAGTTACGACCTTCAATGCAGTGGGTATTTGGATTATAGCATTGAAAAGTTGTGTCGACCACCTCTAAGCAATAGTGCACAAGTGGGACCATATATTGTGGGAGACCACTATACTAGACTCTACTTGTCATGGATTGGTCCGCCTTTGTTACTGATAACCTTGCACAAGCCGCCTCTCTGAGGGATTTAGGGTTCTTTCGTAAGCTTTGGGTCATAGATATTGTTCCATTCCTCTTTAACCTTTTTCTGGTTACTCCATTCCTTAGGTCTATCCAGCTCTTCCGTGTGGGCTCTTCTCATCTTCATGGGTATACCAGGAGTGGCATATGCTACATCCTCATATATGTACACCTCAACCGAAGAACGAATAGCCGTGAATAGTTCCTAGCTAATCTCCTCTTGCATCGGCTGAGCTGAAGATTCTAACATTTTTCTTTCTCTACAGAATTTGTAAGCTCCTGGCTTGCAAATATGCTTGCTCTAGATAGACGGATAGAAAACAACTCTGCACTTCCCTTGCATTTGTAAAAATACTTTGAACTATTAAGCTTTTTCATGCAATAATAACAACCTTTCCCAAGGTGGTAGGCGAAAGCAATCCTTTTGCATTTAATTCGGCATGTACCGTTAATCCTACAACTCGTGCAAGATGAACTGATTACTATTCTAAGGCAGCTAAATTTCATTATTACATTTAAGAGATCGTGTGATATGCCTTGATCTCCTTGGAAATTGAGCTTGCAACTGGCCTTCTAACCTTGCGTTTACATGCGCTGGCAATTAATATCCTGGCCGGAATGATTACTCCAAGCAAACGATCACTGCCTGAAAAGATATGAGTATCGCCTTGGGCTCTGGGACACGCTTGAGAGATGACACAATAGCCTACGGCCATATGTCCCTTCACTAACAAGCGCCACCTTTTTAAAGCTAATTAATTAGCTTCATTTAATTAAACACGCCTTGAGTCGTGCTATCATGGATGTACCAGCCCAAAAATGTGAACAAACGCAGACTCGGCTTTCGAGATAGTAGCTAACATAATATCACATTTTTTAGAGGCAGATTGGCATGTGTCTTGTCAATTTTTCTATAAATAGGCCAGTCGATAGTGAGCAAAACAAACTTAGCATTTGAGAAGTGATAGGTTAGTAGCAGAGCGTTAAACAAGTCTTTTCATAGGTTAGTTGGTGCACAATTCCGGCATTAACTTAGAAGCCTAGGGATAGTGTAAGGAAAAATGGATACCCCAATTCACCTAACTTCGTTTAAATCACAGACGACGTTTCTAGGTGAGATTTCCACTAGGAGGCTAAAAAGGATGACGAAGAACAAGCATTTGCTGGTTCTGGTAGCCATTAAGTGGGTTCTAGGCAAAGATTGCGTAGAATATGAGGATAAGTATAGGGTGAATACCAACATATTCTCACACTTTGTAGCCTCCATCCTGGACATTTGCATTCCCCAACCACTTATCCTAAAGCTAGTTAAAGAAATCTTTCTAAAGAAATACTTGAATGGGCTTGGTGGGGTCATTGCACATGCTGCATATGGGATAGGTCTGCCAACAGCTAGCGACCTGCGTTGCTTTATCAAAGAAGCTGTCATCATTTGGTTGTCATTCCTCAACAGATTCCGTCTACAGACCCGTGACCAGCACCAGCAGAGGGTTACCCAGGCCCTACATTTCCTGTTTCAGAGCTACAATGTGATACCTTTCTACGACGTAGACTAGTACACTGACTTCAGGAACCTGGTGTTTCCACCGCCAACAACGGTTGCGTCAAATGATGCTGCCAGTGCTGCTGAGGAGCTCGTGGACGAAGATGAAGTGGACGCTACAGTGAATGCGTCAATTGCTGTCAGTCATGCCTTTGGATAGATAACCCCTTTTTCCTTCCTACTCAAAATGTAACTCTCCTGCTTAGATAAGCCTAATAAAATGCTATCGTATATAATATACCTTGATACTTGTATATTTTGGAAATCGGCCCTCCAACCATTTTGTAACCAAAGAACATATATATAAATATATACTTCTCATTTTAAGGAAAAATCCATGCTCTTTTTTGCTTCTGTGTTTAAAATTTTTTGGGTTTGCAAATTTTGTACGCTATTCCTCCATTTATGAGTGTATTTTGTGTAAAGCAACTCTGGTGTGTTACCCGCCAACGATAATGAGCAAATGCATAGAAAGATAAATGATTCTAGAAAAAGAACAATCCAAACACAGGAAAGGAAATGAAAGCACTATTTACATTTGTACATGGTACAGCTTAATGCTTAATGGAATAACTTAAGATGAATCCCATTGACCGGGATTCCTAACGGCTCTTGTTCCATATTTTTTAGCTCAAAAGTGTTGTGTTGCCTGCAGCGAATGATTTTGAAGGGTCCCTCCCATAGGCTATCAAATTTACCATGCTAACCTGGCTTCGCAGCCTTGCTATCATATTTTAGCACTAAGTCTCCACTTTTCAGACCTTGGTCGAAATCCTTCTTGTCAAACCATCGTTTGACCACCTATTGACGGCTTGTCATTGCTATTAGGGAATTTTCCCTTTTTTCTTGTACTTCCAATAGTTTGGCGAGCCGAACCTCCATGGCCCCATTTTGTTCTATCTCAAGGGATTTCAATAACTGTATTGCTAGGATCTCCATGGAGATAGGTAACAGCACCTCCTTCCCATATACCAGCTCATAAGGCGAAGTCTTAAGGACTTGCTTAGGATTTATTTGGTTTTCCCAGAGCGCTTTTCAAATATTTTTATGCCATTCCTTTTGGTGCTCTAACCCAACCTTTTTAAGGAGTCAGACTAAGCTTTTATTTGTGGACTCGGCTAGGCCATTTCCCTATGGATAATAGTTTGATGATGTTTTAAGGAATATGCCATTCTTTAATGCGAAGTGACATACCTTTGTACCTAGAAATGCTATGGCATTGTCCAAAATGATTGTCTTCAGAGGGCCGAACCTTATCACCAGTGCTTCGAGGAAGTCTACAATCTCTGTTTCTATTGCCCCCTTAAGGGGAACAGCTTCCGCCCACCTTGTGAAGTAGTCTGTAGCCATTAGAATCCACTTATGTCCGACACTAGAAACTTGATTTATCATTCCGATGAAGTCCATGCCCCATTGCGCAAATGGTTCATCTGCCACGATAGGTTTGAGGGGCATCGCTGAATTCTTCCTTCTGTCAGAGAAGAACTGACATTTTTTACAAGCCCTTACCAGAGAGTAGGAGTCACTGAAAAATGTAGGCCAATAATATCCAGCTCGCAGGACCTTGATGGTGGTAGTTTTGGTGGAGAAATGTCCACCTTCGTCTCTATTGTGAAATGCGTCGAGAATCCTCTGCGCCTCCCCTGAAGTAACGCATCGCAGGAGCGCACCATTGAAATTTCTTTTGAAAAGGATTCCTTCTATCAGTGTATATCCACAATTTTGAAGCCGGTAATACCTTTTTTTTGGGATGAGAGGCCTGGTGGATACATTCCGGTTTGCATGAAGTTCATTCTATCTGTCAGCCAATTGTCTTCCGATCCTGGTTCATTTATCAAGACGAGCTCTGGCTATTCCTCCTTGGCAGGTACCTCCTCATTCTATGCCATATACTCACATAGTCCTCTACCTTTAACAGTCTTAGTAGGCCTGACCTCGATGTCATACTTTAGGATCTTGGTAATCCAATTAGCCCTTTTTTCTATAATCTCTCCTTCCACGATGTATTCACGCACACTAGAATGTGTGACATATACCAGAACTTTGTTACAGGAAATTAGATGGCGAAACTTTTTAAGTCCCTTTACTATTGTGAAGGCCTATCTTTTGACGAAGTTATAATTCGCCTCATATTCCTTTAGGGTTCGGGAATAGAATGCCACTAGATGCTCTCCCTTTCCCTCGCTATCTTTTTGAGTCAGGACAGTAGCAATACTGGACCTACTACTGAAGGCATACATTATAAAATCTTTGCATTGATCTGGATTAATCAGCACCGGGGCTGTGGAGATCGCTTCCTTGACCTTTTCAAAAGCCTCTCGAGCTTCTGTTGTCCACTTGAAAATTTGATCCTTTTTTAGCATTAAGGTGATCGACCTAATCATTCTCGCAAAATTGGAAATAAATTTGCTAACAAAATTTACCTTGCCCAGAAAAGACTGGAAACCTTTCTTATTTACCAGAAGGGGAAGCTCCTTGATAGCCTTTACTTGTTTGGGGTCAATTGAAATACCTTCTTTAGACACAACATGCCCTAACAGCTTACCCTGCGGTACTCCGAATACATATTTCTTTGGATTTAAGGAAACACCGAACTCCTGGCATTTTTGAAAAACTAATTCCAAATGATCAAAATGATCATCTTTAGATTTAGAGAACATAGTAAGGTCATCCAAATAGATTAGAATAAACTTATTGATCAGTTCGCTGAATGCGATGTCCATTGCTCGCTGGAAAGTTGCCACCGCATTGGATAAACCAAAAGGCATTTTAGCATATGCAAATGTTCCCCACTTGGTGGTGAACGTAGTCTTGTGTTGATCTTCTTCTTTAACTCGAATCTAGTTATAGCCAGAGAAGCCATCCAGCAGAGAGAACATTTATGATCCTGCAACAGTTTGGAAGATTGACTCCATATAAGGCAATGGATAGTGATCCTTCAGAGATGCTCTGTTCAAGTCTCAGAAGTCCACACATAAGCGGATATCGCCATTCTTCTTTCTGACTGGTACCAGATTTGATACCCAAGTACTATGTTTGATTGGGAAGACAATACGTGAATCAATGAGCTTGGTTAGCTCTTGTGCCATTAGCCCCTCAACTTTAGGGTTGACTGGCCTCTGCTTCTGTCGGACTGGTTTTGCACCTTTTGTTAGTTCAATAGTGTGCTGAATGATGCCAGGATCGTAACCCTCCAGATCATCGTAGGACCAGGCCACTACTCCATATTTTTTGCAGAAACTGATAAGCCTTTCTCTATCTCGTTGTGGGACATCTTTTCCAACCTGGAGATTCCTACCATCAGAGACCCGAAGGTTTTCATAATCACTTTTTTCTGCCACAAACTTCCGCTTATCATTTAGGGCATCATTACAATCAAAAAAATTCTCAAGAGTAACTAACCCTTTTGGAATTTTATTTGACCTGAGCTGCATAATTTTTCCTTCATAGGCCTCGGTGATCTTTGGTTGAAGTTGATCAGCGAATTCTCCAGAGTCCTGGTTAAACGAGGTGATGTGCTCATCGCTCTTAAAGACTTGCCAACTCTGATCATTATCGGGAATCGCTGGTCAAACAAGCACTCGTACTGAATATTTGTTCTAAAGCAAGTCAGAGACAGGATCAAACTAAGCACCGATCACCGCCATGCAATCTGCGTCGCTATTCTGCATTCGGGGAATGGTTAGGATGTTGAAAGCTTCAAAACCTTCAATCACGTCGTAGATTCGATGCCGATAGGATCTCATTCAAACATTCTTCACTGTGAAAATTCCCCGAACCTGATTCACTACCAATTTGAAATCTTCGAACACAATCAATTGCTTGATACCCATTCGTTCCGCTAGGCTTAGGCCTTGGACTAACCCTTCATATTCAGCTTCATTGTTTGAACAGGCAAATTGGAATCGGAAAGACCTCAACAACTTTTCATTCTGTGGGGATATTAGACATACCCCTACTCCAGCTCCAACTTTGCTCCTTGCTCCATCAAAATACAATGTCCACAGCTCATTTGCTTGGTTATCGTCAGATTCTTTGGCAACCTTCAAAAGAACCTGGTCTTCATCATAAATCACATATGTGCCAAATCTGGTAGCATGATAATTCCTGAAAGGATCATTGTTTATGTGTTCGCTTAACAGAGCATCTTCCTTATCATTTCGGTCTCCACTCACCCTCTCTTCCTCTAGCAGTTTGACACTATACATGTCCTGCTTGGTGATAGAGGTATGTGTGACCTCAAAATTGATCAGGGCCTCATCCACCACGTGTTCGGAATGTAGAGCCTCCAATTCTATCTTCATTTTTGCACCATGCTTCGTTCTAAGTATTAAATGTGACCAATCTAAAGACAAACATCTGCCTACCTTTGAAGTAAATTCTCGGGATAGACAGAGACCAAACATAGGAGGAATATCTATGATTACTGTATCTTGCGGGACCATGATACTTGGGTAGGAAAATAACATTAACGGAAGCGCTTTGATGACACCCACGGTATCAACCTTATTTCCATCTAGCTGCATTACCCCTTTCTTCATAGGTTCATAGCTGAGTCCCAAGGCTTCGGCCATCAGTTTTGGCATAACTATTGTACTAGCACTAGAATCAATCATGGCATTGTGTAATAGCTTTTCCTCTACAATGAGAGTCAAGAAGAAGGGTTAAGGTTTCGGCCTACTTCTGCTTTCTGCATGGGGCTCCTTCGCTTTGTCTGTAAGGGCATTAGCTAGTGGCATTTGATAAACCACCTTTGTACTGGCAGACGGCTCTATTGGTGCTGAGCGGATCTCTTGCTGAAGAACCTTCTGTAGCATAGTCTTCTGCTCTGAGATAGCTAGAATGTCCCATAAAGACGCATTAGCGAATGATTTCTTTAATTGCTCCAACACATTAAAAGGTGATGAGCTCAGATATTTCTGCTCCTTTACTTTTGTTATAATAATCTCCTTCCATGGTTGAGAAGGCGAAGAGACGGTCGAAGCACCAGGAATTTGATCAGACACGCCTTTGCATTGTGGGCTATCCGAAAGTGAAACAACAGGCTCACCGGTGAATCTCCTCTTTGAGCGTGTGTTATAGTCAGATTGCACTTGCAGCATTTCGGCTATGGATGTGTCATTGGAAAACACCTTTTCCTCGTCTTCCATCCAGGAGAAGAGTGCATGATCAAGAGCAATATCGGACTCTTGCTCTAAAGACATTCCTTGCATTTGCATGATAAGGACCGCATTCTCCATTGCCGAGGTACATAGGTATTCTTCATTTTCTGTTGTAGTACCTTGACTATGTTGCTCTGTTACCTTCTGTTGTACGTTGCCACACAGACAATTTCGGGGCATATGTGCATCATTGCAGGGAAAACACCATGGATTGATGTCATCAATAAGATTGTTTTGTCCCGCGGTTAATTCTCTACTTGAGCTTGGTGACGTACTTGTGAGCGGTGTAGGCACTGGGACCATTTGGTTGGTAGTCGGCGCTAGTGGATTAGTTTGAGACGCACTCTGATATTGATTTTGCTAATAAGTAGACCTCCCACCCTGATAGTTTTGATATGCAGGCCGTGGAGGAGTTGCTTGGTTCCGCTTGAGAGTTGTTATGTCATTTGCCATAGTTCACAACATCTCTTTGAGGTTGCCTATTTCATCCTTGGAAGAACCCGATGTAGAAGTCAAGCTTTCAGAAGCAGCCGCATATGAGTACATTGACTGGGGAGTTGCTGCCGCACTAGTGGATGCAACCTCTTGTGTTGAGTTTGATATTTCATGAAATATCGGGATAATAGGTCAATGAGGAAACTTTTTGAAATCTATCAAATGATTCTCAGCTTTGATAGCGGTAGCATAAGCATTTGGTAGAGTGGCTCCTCCCAAAGACTTAATCATCACAGAAATGTCGGGGTTAATAGACTTTAGATAAAATATGAATGCTAGTTCTGGAGTCAGGCGGATGGTCATAGGAATCCTATGCCAATTTGAGTGAAATTGGGCATTAAAATCCGTCAGAGCCTCATGGGGCGCTCGTCTTATGACAGATAGCTGATAATATAACGAAGAGCGATCTCTGTCATTTGAGAACCTTTCATGGAATGGATCTCCGAGGTCATCCCAAGTGCAAATTGAATTCGGAGTCAGTTTTCGGTACCAAACTAGAGCCTTACCTTTGAAGGACGCAGTAAGGAGCCTCAGGGCTACATTCTGTGCTGTAATACCATGTACCAGACATACATCTGCTACATCTTGCAAATGTTCTGCTAGCATTTTTGTGTTCACTCCGGCAAATTTGGGAAGAGCTTTTAGGGCCGAAATCAGGATAACGCCCCAAACAGCGGGTGCTATTGGAGGTGCCAGGGGACTTCTAGCATCCCATGCTACATAGTTTTTGTTCGCAGCCGACAACATGGTGAGAGGAAAGGGCGGTGGGAATGGAACGATTACTAGCTGATTTGCGGCCTGGACTGTTCCTAGCGGAGGTACTAGTAAACCTGGGTTATTTGCAGTCTGGGATCTAGTTACAGGCTGATGGCTCATACACCCCTCTATAAGGCAATTTTATTAGTTCAGGTCCCACAGGGCGTGCCAGAAAAAGGACAAACTGTTGACGCCAAAAATTGACGAGGTAACAGTGCCTTATGGGAAACTCAGTTCAAGGGGGACCCTTTTGCGCCAAACTAAGTGACCTCCGGATTTTAAAGAAGCTAGCTTTTTCTATAATGTTGTTTTTTGGGAAAGGGAAAAGGAAATAGATATAATGAAGCAAAATATAATCTAAGGCGATGCGCCAAACTTTGCTAATGCGCACGATAAATCATAGATTTAGGGGCCTAAATGGTGTTGTCATGTTCTAAAATGTCAGAGACTTAAAACTATAGCATGAATAGTTCATTTATTGACATAAAATAGTATTGCATACATCCTTACTACTAAGAAGAGTCATTTAGACATGATTTAGATAAGCAAGCTTGTATTCAATATATAGAAGTCTTGTCAAATGAAATGCTTAAGACAATAAAAAGCACAGTTTATAGTTTAATCAAAACATGAAAAATAGAAAGGCCAAATAGTGGGCACAGTCTAAAAGTTTCTTGCAAATAAACATGCAAAAGAGGTCTAGTGTCTCTTGCTAAAACCAGTATCATTTTCTAAAATTTTTTAGACCTTTCTCTCATTGCTGAGAGTATATATAGTCGGGGAGACAATTCCCACCACTTTGGAGAGCTGTAACAGAAAATATTTCCCAATCCCCTGCAATGATTCCAGAATCAAAAGATTCTCCAAGCCGTTACAACGGCAACGAGTTAGAACACAGCATCTGGTCATCCAATTGTAAGCGTGCCCTTTGCAATGATGGCAGTGGTCCTTGCCAGGCTTGAGGCGACAAGTGTCATCCACCGCTTCAAACAACCCTAATGAGCGACACCTAATAGCATAATCTCCCTTAGCCAGCCTATCGCCTGCTTCAAGGATCAGTTGTAAGGCACGTGGCAGCCTGTCACTGCCCGAATGAAAACTTCTCTCAATGCTGTCGAGAGATTGCAAAGACGCAACAAAATGTCCAACGGGCTGAGGTCCTTGTTGTAGTGGAGAGAAAGTTGCATTAACCGAGTGCGAAAGATGCGTGGCAGCGTTTCGCAGCCCGCGGTTGTTCACCTCCCTGCTGTTTGAAAAATCTATGAATGATTGCCACCTAGCAAAAGGTAGGGTCTGCCAACACCTTTTTAGAAAGCAAAACGAAAACCCCGCGCAAGCACCATGCAGCCCGTAGTCATTTATTCCATTCCTGTATGAAAAACTTGCAATACGCCACCACATAGCAAGATGTGGGTCCCTCTGACAATCCTTTTAGAAGTGACAGCCTTCGCGATCTGCTTTCATGACCCGAAGAGACCACAAGGCAAAAAGAAATAAAAACCCCCGCAAGCGAGACACGTGGACACCCAACGCAGCTCCTCAGGACCCGAAAGGGAAGCCGCTACCCGAAGTTGCGAAACAAAAGATGCGTAAAAGGGAGAGATCAAAATTCAATTGAAAGTCGACTAAACTCGGTGACACACAGGCCGGCGCACACACGTTTACAAAAGAAACACGAAGGGAGCTATTAGAATATTTAGTTTAACATTTTCCATTTTTTGTGTTTTTGTCATAGTGTTGATCTAATGTGTTATTTTATATTCTAAACTCTTTTTTTTCCAAAATTATAATTTTTTTGAGTTTTCCTCATAAATTATTTTCTTCTATAAGATTAACTAATCCCTTTAAGTTTTATGCTTCCTTTTTTGAGAAATATACTCTCCTATATTGTTCTATTTTTTGCATTTTTTCCATTAATCCTTTTGATTTCCTCGCTATTAAATCATGTTCCCTTTTATCTAAGTATTTTTCTTCTTCATCATTTCCATCAAGTTATTCTAGGATTTTTTTCTTTTTTTCTTGTATCAATCCCTCTTTAAGTGATTATTTTCTTAAATTCCTCAATGGAATTTCTTCTATTTTTTTCTCCTAGCATTCTTTTTCAAGTTTATCCTCTTTTGTCAATGAATATTCTCCTATTTCACATTCATTTTTTGTATTTTATTTCTTGCATCATCTAACATTTTCCCCTCTTTGTATTTTCATGAGCACTTTGGCACTAAGATGCATTGGGGCTTGAAAATTACCCACTCTTCATTTTGGGTGTTATATTTTTATAGAATAATGTGTCTTTAGGATAACTAAAATAATCATGTAATGTATCATTGTAAAATTTATGAACTATTTTTTCTCTCTTTTATTCCTACACTCATAGTGTAGTGTCCTACTTTCCCACAATAGTAATATGCAATCCTTTGAATTTTTCCTCTTCTTCAACCACCTCTATTATTGTTGTAGTATCTTACTCCACCTTCTCCTTGTGAATTTAATCGTTATTATAACTTGTGAAAGGTTCCAAATCATGTATTTGAGGTAATGTATGGTGAATATTATTAATTTTCATTTGATTTTCTTTCCATTTTATTTTTTGATATCGATGATTTTCTTGGTAAAATTATCCTTATGCTAATCCTTGTGCTTTTTGTATTCTTACATCATTTTTAATGATCTTCTTATAGCAAGGGTCATATTCATCTTCCGATTCTTCTGATTGCACATGAAAAATGTTAGCTTTATGCCTATTTCCTTGCTTATATATTCCATAATATACATTAAAAATCTTCTTAGGCACCTTTTTTTTCATGTTAGTGTCGTGCCCCCTAGTATCTTCTAGGTTTATATATATTCATATAATTTTTTTGGCCATCATCAATGCTATTTCTACTTCAATGAGATTCTAAAATATACAGATGCTTTCTAGCATCTTTGGCTTCTTTTCCAAAGATAGGAAAACTAGTCAAATATCTACGATCATTTTTGTAGGAGGTTTAAGTTTTTTTTTTTTTTTTTTTGAAATTTAGGGCTTATCCTTCCTTTTGATCTATTTTGGCTCTTCTTTCCTCTTTTATTTAGATTTTAAATGCCTAATTCCTTTCTTTTTCTATTTTACTAATATCTCCTTTGCCTTTATGTATTGCCAACCAAGTATAAAATAATACTCTGTAATATCTCCTCAAAATCTCATATACATTAGCTCTTCTTTCTATTGCTTCTTCTAGCCTAAGAAATGATTCACTATTTATATTTTCTTTAGAAATTTTTCTTCTTTTATTTGGTATGGTGAGTGACTCTTGGTCAAGGGGTTCATCTCCTCAAATTCTCTCTTTAGCCTTGTGGATATGTATTTTAGTAAATCCATATTTATTAGTGGATTAGATGTATTGGCACTAAAGTTATATTCTTCCTTGTTATTGGGATGATTCTCTCTAAACAATTCTAAAGTTTCTATTAAAACTCAAAATTATTATTGACATCTCTTATTATCTCTTTTTCCTTTTCATCGTCCTTTTTTTTTAAGGTGCAATGCACCCATATTATTAAGGGTAAATGCTTTTGACCAGAGCAATGAACCAAGTACAAGAAACCACAAGAAACAACCAAACCCATGAGCTCATTGGCCTAGTGAAGGCACAAGACCTACGAGAACTTTTTCCCAATGAGGGTTTGAACCCTAGTGGCTGTCACTATAGCCAAGCGACTTGATCAGCGAACCACACCCTTTATCAGAAATCCTTTTCATCATCTTTACCAGATATTAATTTCTTAAATTTTACCTTATTTTTATCCCATCATTCTTACTAAGTTTAATATTCTAGTGGTTAGTACAACAATTTAGTGTGCCCCTTCTATAGATTGAGGTTACTAAATCTTCACACCCATTATCTGTTAAAATACTTTGATATAAAAGGTTATGAAATTCACCGTAAATCAGCCCCTAGGTTATCCATTTTATAGGCTAAGTACCACTTCTTCTAAGCAAGCTCCCTTTCCATTGCATTTGTAGTGTCTTTCATCCAATATTGCAAGTCATTCATAATTGTTATTACCTCATATTATTTTAATTGTTTCATCCTTTTGGTTAAATTCTCCTTTGTAGTTCTAATTAGGGCTATGGACTACTCTATTTCTTTAATATTATTGATTTTCATGCCCATTGAGCATCCAAATACATATATATGATGTTTTTATTTAGTTACAACCCTCTCTTCACACACTCTCCTAATACCTCTTGTGCCTTCTTTATCCTTTTTTAAGACCCCTTTTCTCTTTCTTAGGTTTTCAATCTTCTTCCTTCTTCTTTTCCACGGCCATCTTTGTATTTTCTTATAAACCCCTCTTTATCTCAACAGTATTCTCTCTCCCTCTCTCTCTTAATATCACACTTTGTCATAAAAATTTTAATTACCTATTATCATCCTTAATTCCTTTTTATTTATCCCCAATTGTTAGACTAAATTCATCTTAGTGGTCATATTTTGGATATCCTCGATTCCATCATCACCCCTTAGGTGCCTAACCCCTCACCAAGGGTTAGCACCTAGCATGTGCTACCACACTCTTCCATCATTACCATATCTACCAATAATACTCATTTTTTGTATTATTCTTTACCATTAAATTCTCTCCTTATTTTTAAGTTTCCTTCCTATGCACCAAAAAACTAGGCTCCCAACTACAAAACATGTTATTGACAAGAAAATTCAAATGTTTGGATAAATTATGCCAAAAATTTGACTTGGGGTGATACAATAGGAAGTTGAAAATAATATTTATCACACACACACACACACACATATAAAGAATATATGTAGATTCACATATCATAAGATTACTCCATTCATATATTCATATCATTTACTTCTTATATACAATATGCATTCATACTACAAGCATATATATCTATCATATGTTCTTGGGTATATATATTTTATTTTATAATGTTTTTAGTCATCTATATCTCCTTTTCCCTCTCTCCATATCTCTTTGTAGTGTAGCTTATATAGATGTAGATATATGCCACTTTGTATGTATTTTTACATTGTCAATTGTTAATAGATACCACACCTTATTGGATGTTACTATAATTTACTTCTTAAGTCATATGATAATTATGGATAATCTTGTTTTTCTTCCAACTCCATGTTTGCCAATAAATTTATTTTAGCTTTATTTGTCATATCTCAACTTGGAGAGTGATCTATATGTTGAAGTTTTAAGTTTAACGATGGATTACTCATTGCCCTAAACTGGAAGCTAGTTGAAGCAACCTAAACCATAATCATTTATGTCTACTTTCTCATGTTATTCTATTGGAATCAGGTTTAGCTAACATCAATTGAAGTCATAATGTTTGGAATTAATAGATGGTTGAATACTAAAGGGAGAGTTGATTTGTCACTAGTTTTTGACACATAACCTCATTTATATTTTCTTTCTCTACACCTTAATCTCCTTTTAACCCTATGGCTCTTAATTTTTTCATGTACAAGAATTATTTTAGTTTTTATATTAGATGGGAATTAACTTTCTCTAAAGGTTGGCTATACGTTTTAAGTTGTGTATGTAGGCATCTAAAAAAAATTCCCCCTAAATTGATATTTCTCTTGTTTCTAAATTTGAGTGTTTTGATATGAGGTGATGAGGAAAACTACCTCTAAAATTAGTTATACTTCGAATTGAAATCAAAAAAACCTTCTTCATTCAATCATATCAAGAAGAACCCTCTCCCACTAATTAATTGAGATAAACCCACTTCAATCAAAATCTACAAAAAATATAAACTCAATTAGAAAACTCTTTCTTTTTCCATGATTTAAACTACAATGTGAGTAAATATAAAAAATAAGTCAACAGTCAAATTTAAAATACACTATGATGTAAGTTAAACATCTATTTCATTAAAAATAACTTGAGAGGAAAAGGTAAACTTCCTAACACATTTGATGCATAATTAATGTAGACATGATGTGAATATAATATATAAATGATAACATATCAATAATCTTGTGACATCCATTATAACACAATCATAATCTTGAAGTGACAAGAAATCATCTCAAAATTAATAAAATTATTATTTTTTTACTCAATTTAATATTTTTTAATAGTTTTAATTAAATATTAATGCAACATACATCAAAATAAATTTTAATAGTGTAAGTGTGACAACTTATATTAAAATTATTACACAAATATCTTCATCATAGTTTAGATTCTTTTATATGGGAAACCAAATTATTACACATATCCATAGTTGGTTGGAATTGAAACTCCATGTTTCTAAGAGCGGTCATCTAGAAATTGTCTCATATATCCACATTTCATAATGCACAAGTGGAAAATTATATCAAAAGTTCCCATGCTAATTTCAATGAGAATCAAGAATTATTGAGTTGGATAAAAGATGATTATTTTGAATTTCAAGAGTAATGATTAATTTTATTGAAATGTGCGAGACATCATACTAGTTTCAAAACTTCATTATTATGGATCTTTGAAATCATTTCGTGAGCATTAGAAAACTACATTGATTTTAATGTAGTTAATGTTTAATTTGTAGATCAAACCATGGATTTAAGAAACTAATCTTGTTAAGTAATTGGAAGCATAGGTCAAAACTAATATATTTTTATGATTATGTGGAAATGAATTATAATTATAACTAGCAATTGCACCTTCGTATGCAATGGGTAGGCCAAAGACATACTAGTTAATTTTGTGTTAATTTGGTTTATTTGTAAATGGGAAAAGCAAGTGAAAGTCGTAAACTACAAATCCTTTTAGTTGAAGTTGTCGATACAAGAGAAAGTATTGAAGTTTCCAAATATTATTGAAAAATTGCATGTGAGCACTTTGAAATCCCCATGCTCATGTTTTCAATCCATTCCAAGATAATAGCATAAGGTCAATTCCTCTTTTTTTATATCTATAGTGTAGAATCATTTGAAGTATGACAGACAAATGGAATTAGGGAAATGCTAGTGCTTATTCTTGACCACCTGTTGCATATGTGTAATGTCAGTCTCTTGTGTCATTTCCAATTATACTTTCAAATGTTTCTCTTATGTCATTTCCCATTTAAATATTTTTAAATGCTAACTTTGTATATTGCACACAAAGTTGCACAACATTTGTTCTGAGCAAACACAAGAAATTAGAAAACAAGCCCACCTTAAAGGAAAGGAAACAATTACCATAGTAGTGTGGTGATTATAGTCTATAAAAAAGTGGACTAAAAAAAAACCATTACTCCATATTGCAAGGACATTTCTACAACTCATTTGTGATAATTATAATTATCCATTAGGGCAATGTAGCAGTCATTGAAACCTATAAATTTTAGAGTCATTTATGTACATTATTCTTGAATTACTAGATGAAGAACCTTTGATAAAACAGTCACATGAGTACCTAAAATTAATGTACAAGAGACAATCAAGAAAATGGAAGCAATCAACAAAATATTATAAAATGAAGAAATGTATTTTCAGAGTATTTTAAAACTTGCGACTGATAAAAATTTCTAAATTGAACTTGGTTGCACAACTTTTGAAAATCATGGCAAAAATTGACTCTCAAAATCAATATTATGAGAAAATGGTATATAATACAAATCCGTAAAGTCTTACACAATTTCTAGTAATACAACCAAAACATTCTCATAAGGCATCCACTCCAATTTGTAATCAAACAATTTTAAGCAGCAGTTGTTTCTTTTTGCTTCTTCGGCGCCCTATATCCTCCTACAACATAAGCATGATCTCTTTCAAAAGGTTCTAGTGTCATCTGCTCAGATGGTTTGAACTACTCCTACTACTTGACTTCTTGAGCAAACAAAAAATTGTGTAAGCATTAAACCCACAATAGAAAACATCATCCGAATTCTCTTAGATACATTAAACAAACTCAAAAGATGGGAGTAAAGCATACCTTGATAGATATTACAATATGTCCTCCATTTTTCAAGAAATGTTGTGCATTCAATGCAACAATACGTGTCTAAATCAACAAGGAAAATTAAATCAATGAACTTGTGAAGAACCCAGCTAGCTCCAACTTAACCCCTGTAGTTTTTTCCTTAGTATCTTTTGTGTTTTTTTAAGTTTTTTAGAGAAATTCTAGACAAAAGTAGAAGGGGTGTACAACATAAAATTGTAGATAAAAGTAAAATGCAAGAATTTATTGCTCAATTGGTACTGTAAATTAAGATTGGCAGTACATACAATGAATTTACAAACAATAAACGTACCTAAAGTCCTCCAAGTTATTTAAATAAGAAATTATCAAGCTTGCCAAGCAACAATAGATGGGAATGACTTGAAAGCACACTAAGATCTCAGATCTAAGTTCTCCCACAATGTAACTGAAGAAAAAGAGCTGAGAAGGTGGGACGCCAAGTATCCAGTTGAGAAATAGACCAAAAGGGAGGTGTTTTGCCTCAAGAATTGCCATGCCTCTTCTCAAGAAACACACCAAAGCAAGGAGATGTGTGGCCTCTGGCTACTACAAGATACTAAAGCAAATATGGCAGAAGATAAAGGCAATCCTAGTGTAAGCCCTCTCCTGTAGCTGTATACTAAATAACTGAATAAATATACTCTGATTAAGCACAAAAGAACTTTTGATTGAAGCTCTCATTAATGGCAATCATTTAGCTAGTGTCTCATAGCCTCACAATCACAGATCCAATGAAGATTTCTCATGAACAATGAAGTTTCCTTGTAACCCTTTCCCTTAGACAAATCACAAAGAAAATAAGATATGCAAAGTCAAATGATCAAAAAAGTGAGTTTGACTTGCAAATCCTTCCTTTTATCTCAAAAGGCACGCTTCTCCAAATCCCACGCACTTCCTCCAAAACCCACGCACTTTTGGCATTTAAATACATTGAAATGTATTTAATTACTTTTCAATAGTTTAAAAATCTCACTTTATGAAGTGAGTGCACCTTTATTCGACTTAAGTGATTTATTTTATCACTTTATCAACCTTAAGTCACTTTTAAATTTATTTAAGTGTCCTTTTAATCTTTCATAAAGTCAATTTGACTTTCTAATATTCAATTAAATTAAATAATTAACTTAACCACGTAAATAAACATAACTCCCTCCAAACTCAGTATTTTTTCGTGTCGTCAAAAGTTGGCGAACATTGTGCTACAAATGGTTGTATTGAAACCAATACTGAGGTGAAAGGGGTGGGAATGGCAATACCCACCAAAATGGTCACCGACCCCCTAACTAGATCCTGTCAGCCTACAAGAGTCCAAGAGATAGGCTAACTCAACTACTCCTGATAACTGACTAAAATGGGGACATTATAGTCCACCCTCCCCGAATTTGCTTGTCCTAAAGCAAACTCAAAGTTGAATGCTAAAAACTGTTCTATGCACCCCTCATCTTGAGAATGGACTGTCGAACCAACCTCTCCATTCTTCTCAAGGTAATTACTTTTAAGTTGTTGTCCTTGATGTTTTTTGCTTTGATATTGAAAAGAAATTTTAATTATCCTATATATTTTATTTTATAATTTATAGGGAAACATGTGAGGTTTATTTGAAGGTGAATTTTTTCTCATAAATAAATATAAAGTGTATAATTAGTTAAAGTGTTATTTTTTTGGATTATATGACTAGTTAAAGATGCATGTCATTTGAATTAATACAAAATTCATCTTGAATACCCCTTAAGCATTAGGTCCCAAGGAAAATCTCAACATTTGACAATTATAAATGTTTCAGTTAAAATTGGTAATTTTTTTGAAACATATATGTATATAATGAAGATAAAATTGTATAAAAAAATTAAGATTATCATCTTGAATTTTTAACAAAAATATGGTAGGTTAATCCTATTCGTATTCTTTAGTACGCTTCAATGAAAATTGGAGTTGCCAACTGTCAGTTGTGGCATGCATGGATTTGCATATTTGTCCTTTGAGAAAGAACTAATTCTTGTCCCATGGTTTCAGGTGTTTTGATCTCATTATCCCTTAGTATGGTTTACCAATTTTCA
The DNA here is from genome assembly GCA_007258455.2 of Sequoia sempervirens. Lineage (NCBI taxonomy): Eukaryota > Viridiplantae > Streptophyta > Pinopsida > Cupressales > Cupressaceae > Sequoia > Sequoia sempervirens. Next base: position 142,884 of record VDFB02152777.1, read on the forward strand.
GTACGTTTACCATCCTATGGCTTAATGATTCATTTATTATGGAGATGTGAGAGATCAATGAAGCATGTGTTAAATGTCATTTTTATGATGTTCAAGTTAAGCTTTGTACATTCTAAACTCTATGTCATCATAAGAGTTCATGTCTTATGGAAAAAGCTCCTCTATTTATTCAACCAAAGTAAGCATTTGTTGGCAATAGTAAATTAATATCTATCTTCTAAAGGATTATTTTCTAGAAAACGAAAGGGTTGTAGCAGTGATGGATTATGATCCGAAAAAATATCATGTGTGGTTTCTAGTGCAAAGGTGGGAGAGGCCATTTACAGGAAGCTTGGAAGAGCTTCATCTGCAATCTATGTTTAAGCTACAGTGTGGTTGTGATTATAGGTGTCTCAAGTGTGTTATTGGGATAGAGTCCTTCATCCGAAGTCAAGGAGGTTGCTTTTCCTATCAAATATTTTGTCAATTTTCATCTCTAATCTTTTGGATATGCCACAATGTCTAGATTCTATGATTGTAATTGCAAAAACAATGGTTAAAGACATATTCCTATAGAATGATACCCTTGTTGACTGTGCACAAAATTATGTTTTTGGAATGGGGGAGCGTTATATGGGTGGAATTTTTACGCCACACTTCTTACCTCATAATAGAGCTTTTGTTAATGTTTTTGATGCATTCAAGCAATCTCTGAAGCTTAGTGACCCAAGTTATCTTAACAAGGTGTTTACAAGATACAACCATAATGTGGGGAGGGAAATGTCTGAAACTTTTAGAGAAAAATATAATTATGTTTATTTCTTGCTTCATCATAATTGTATCCATGCAGCCTATTTTGTTATTCAACACCAGCCAGTTAGTGCACATCCAACTTTGCAGGGGGTTGCCCAGAATTTGGTTCAAAATTTGGTTTAGAACTTGGTTTAGAATCGAGTTGTTGTTGTGGTACTGGATATGAATATTGTGCTCAATTATCAAAATATGGATGCGGGCAGTGGTGAGCAAGGGGAGAATTATATGTCCAGATTATGTAGATGGAAGAATAAGTATAAGCTAAAAGGTATTTTTTTATTTTGATAAGCGACATGTCTAGGTATTTGAATGCAAGATTTTTGAGACAGTTTTTTGGACAGTCTTAAACAATGTAGAATACAATTTCAAATGAAAGTTGTTAGCTAGTTTTTTGGTTAGGCTTCATTAAGGAAAAATTCAAATTAAAGTGATATGGCCAAATTTGTCTACGATGCAGTGTATTTTTTGAATTATGGGCATGTAATTCGACAAGTTAGATGAACACCAACTAGAAGTTTTGGCTTGTCTGTATGTAAATAATCTTGACGATTGGGATAAGATTGTAATTTTTTTATAAATTTGGAGTTGTAACTAGAGGTTTTCTTCACTTGGTTCTTTCTTGCCAATATGCTCATCGAACCAGGGTTTGTAAATTTAATTATATATAAAATAAAATATTATTGTTGCCACTTTTGTTAAAAAAATAAAATAATAAAATAAGATGTAACTAATATCACCTTTAAATAAGAGTAACTGAGAATAAATTATTCCAAATATTATAATTTTCAACTACATCTTCACAAGTGAATATCCTTGAACATTAATTCATAGAAGTCTAGGCTAATTTATTTTCATGAATACTAAGATTTAAGTAGATTCCAATTATTTTAGAAATGGTTTCTTGAGTCAAATGAATAAATTATTTTTCATATTGATGGGACTCTAGGGGTAATCTATGAACCTTTTTTTCATGTTAAATCCAAAGCCACTAGTATTCATTTAAAATTTATTTTGAGTCATTTTCTATTAAACGAGAAATTCTACCATTTTCCTAATAAGTGATTTTGGTACGTGGTAGTGACCTTCAAATTTCAAAAAGATTTTTTAATAACACTTTGCTACTAACTCTAGATAATTGACTCTTGAGGCTCTTATAATAGAAAGCAATAAATAATTGATTTTATTATATTTATCCCTATCCTATGAATGTATTATAATTTGGTCTTGAATTTATTATATTAGTAAATCCATCATCCTATAATCTTAGAACTTTTTATAACACTTTGCTACTAACTTTTGAGGCTATTATAATAGAAGGCAATAAATAATTTCTTCTATTAGATTTATCCCTATCCTATGAATGTATTATAATTTGGTCATGAATTTATTATATTAGTAAATCCATCATCCTATAATCTTATGAATACAAATTACTTAAGCAATTTTATAATAGATGTTTAAAATTGACACCCAATAGCTATTAGTAATGATTACCAATATAACAATACTTTTGTAATAACCATGAACATGGATAAGTGTATGCTTATCCTTTGATCAAAAATGAATTTGATACCTATTCAATTTAAAATAATACATTTAAATTTTATAATCAATTTGTCCTCATTGAAGTGTAGTGACCTTTCAACTTCAACTTCTAATAGAGACATGAAAGGTGACTTTTAGCTTCTATGTAAATGTTAAATAGTCTTAATTCAAAGCCAATAGATAGAGTGGTAAGCATACATCTCTTTGGATGAGTTTTGTCAAGTCGCAACATACATCTCGTCTGAGGAGTTTTTCAAATTATATCAGCTCTCTCAAAAGGAATCCATTAGGCATACAACTCTCTCATGAGATTGTCCAATTGTATGAATCCAAGACATACATCTCATCCGTGAGCTAGCCCAAGTTTTGTAATATATTTCATATTTTGAATAAAATGATGCTTTTCATATTATTTTCACTTTGTCTATTCTAATCTACAAAATACTTCCAACACCTTGTTGAGTATTGTCCCCTAAATTCACAGAAAAATTTAGATCATCCTCCTAAATCATGTTTTTAAATTAATGACAATGATGTATTTGAGATACAAGAGGATATTTTTGGTCCCTTCTTGAGGTAAAAAATTAATGCAAATACTTCTATTTTAGTTAGTCTTACTATTGTATAATAACTAAAATCTGGATGATTATAATAGGTAAATCACTAGACATCTTATGATCAATTTTTTGGAGTCATCAGATAATGGTTATGATATTGTTTTTGATAAGGGAAGCATGGATTTTGAAAGGGCCCAGGCCCTTGTACAAAAGATATAAAGATAGGCATTAAGCTCAACAGAACAACAAGGAACCAAAGAGAAAAAACAATGTACAAAAAACTAGGACATTACCTAACCATGTACTTACCAACCAATATTCAGGGTGGTTTGAAACCAAAAAGTTCCAAATATTTTTGCTTAATCCTATTACATGGATCCAACTGCCCTAAATTTTTGTTTTGAACCAGAGACATTTTCAATATCACCAATAGAATCTTTATGCAAACTAAGAACCATTGAATCCATCACAAAATGGTCAATAGGAGCTTTCCCCCTATTAACATCCTTTTGTGTATCCTCAAAGGGAGAGGAACACTCTTCAGCAACAATGGGCTTAAGTTTCTTTTTCCTCCAAATGGTCTGGTGTTTCTTGTTGCTCGAGAAACTATTGGTGGCATGACAAACTTTGCAACAATATTGACAAATAATTGAAGAGTCTTCAAAAAAATCCATTGCACCTAACATCCCAATTTGGAAGATATAGAAATTTGAGTAGGTAGCACCATGTCTTTTTTCACAAGTACACAAAATCTAGCAAACAACTACTTTTTGAATTTAGTTAACTTATCAGTAGTAGAGTATTGCCCAAAAGTATTGACAATAAGCATGAAAACCTCTTCATCCCAAAACTCCAAAGGAAACCTTGGTAGTTTGACCCAAACATGGAATAAAATGGAGTCATCACTCAAGGGATTAAACCCTAGAGGCCAATCTTTAGACAAAGACCATTTAGGCCCATAAACCAAGGAACTTCATGAAAAACCCTAGAGCAATCTTCAAGAGAGGAAAAGGAAAATAAGAAAAAAATATTCAACATAGAGACAACCTCAACTGTGCCTCTTAGTTTCTAAATCTGAATCACCCACTTTCTAACATAATCAATGTTGGAACTATTACCACAAAATCTCCCAACCAAAGAGTGTTACTAAACTGAGCAACTGTTTTAACCAAAAGTGAATCAGAGATAGAAAGTACCTTCCCTTTGTCCATGGTATCGACAAGGAAAAACTCAATCCCAGACACACTCTCCTCAACATCAGCTAAAGAGCAATCCCTCACGCTAACATTAGTAGCGGACTCAGGATCAATAATAGCCTTCACAACTCCCAGAGCCCAATCTGGAGTGACAATAGAGGACTCGGCCTCCACACTCCACACTAGGCACAAAAGCCACATTCTCCACAACAATAGCTATCAAACCATCTCCCAAACTGTCACACATAGGACTAACAGTAGCTATGATATTGCTAAGATGGAAACAACTAATTAGACTAATTTGGATGATAAAATTTGAATTATTAATGTAGGGTATGTTATTTGTATGAATGCAAGCACACTTTGTTATGTATGGTAGATATTTCAAAATATGACACAAAATTTATTAATTAGGATAAGGCTTATTTTATCCATTTAAAGTGTTGATGCTTTAGTTGGAATGCATGCAAGTAATTGGTGATGTGGAAATCCGAAAAAGTATAATTGGTCAATTTTTTTATTACATTGGTTTGTCGTAGTAGGGTCAAGTTTGTGTCATTCGAATCTAGGTTGGAGCCAAAACAAGCGCATATGAGAGGTTTAAGGAGTTACGTGGTGCGGATATTAGTTAGACACATGTACGAGTTAACACTCTAGTGACAAAATCCTCATGTGCACACCATTCTCATTACATATATTTGTGAAGAAGGTGGTTCTAGTGTGATATGCAGATGATCTTTTTTTTAGTTCCCCACCAAGGTTCACCGTGTTGATCCTCAGCTGATATTTAATATTTTTTCAGCTGCTACAGATACTTCTAATTAATGTTAAGGCATTGGCTTGGTAGTGTAGCAACACTGGCAAACTGATCATCTTCTCGGTTGGTGACCATGACTAAATTTACTTCTACAGTGGAGCCCTAAGGTAGTTTGGTTGCAGTCATTTATATTTCCAAGCTAGATTTACACTCTTTCTTTCAATAACTAATTGTCTAAGGGATTTGTATCTTACTGCAGGAACATTCTTGCTTTATGCCATCATATGTATTTTTTTTACTTAAATCTTTGTGACATTTTGTAAGCTGGTATTCATAAGAACAAAACAGTCTTGCCAACATTTGGAAGGAATTTCGCTGCAATGCCCACAAAAGCATTTTTTTTAAAACATGATAAAGGATGCTTGGAGGATATGGAATATGACTTTATGCCCTGCTACTGCATTTGATGTAAGTTAAAACTTTTTCCACAATGGTATTGTGCAATTTGGTAATCAAAGCATTCGTGAAATCACTTTTCCTTAAGGGATTTTGTCAAACACTTTCAGTGCCTTGTTTTGCATCTTCATTTCACGTCTATCCAAATCAATTGTTCATATCCTGCAATCATTGCATTCCATGAAACCACATTTCTTTTAGCCATTATGTCAACAGTTAACATGCCTCATCTACCCCTCCACGTCTTGGTCTATTGAAGTACAAGAGCCAGTGTAATAACTAATAGCACAAAATATGATGTACAATGTTCTGTGAAGAAATATGAAAACAGTTTCATGTGCCTTGTCTATATACCTTCACATTTTTCATCCATATCTCCCGTAGCATTTCCAACTATTTTGCATCCATGCTTTCATGGATCTCTATACCCTGTTCCAAAGCTCCCATTGTTTGCAGTCGATGAGATCACATTTAGTTGAGTCATCTAATTCTATCAAAAAAATTCGTGAACCTTGTCTATATTTGCACATTGTGCATATATGTCTACCATAGCACTTTCAACTATTATATCTGACAAGAATCTTTTTGATGGATCTACATACCCTGTTCTAAAGCTGCCATTTTGGCACAAGAAGGGAGGATGCTGTCAAAGGTTTTGGATTTTGGCTTCACACATGTCAATTGTGTTTACTTGAAAGTTTATAAAGCATTTTCAACATATCCAAATTGTGCATATCGTGCAATCATTGCAGTCCATGAGAGAAGATTTTTCTGACACAAACTGGAAACACCTTGGTGAAAGATTGGACTCTGAAAGTAGAACCTAGTTCTAATCTTGTTATCACTTATAATGCTATGTTATCAGCAGTTTTATAATTTTGGACATCAACTTGAAGAAAAGAATTGATGCTAGCCATTTTTCTTAGTTTTTCCATAATCTCTCATTGTCTCCCAATATTTGATTTAGCTTTTATAAGCGATTTCTCTATTTAAGACATCTATTCAATGTATATTTTTTCTTTCGTCTTTGATAAATTCTTTAAATCAAAGTGAACTTACAAGAATATGAAATATCTCAAAGATGGGAAGTTGTACACATGAAAAACGACTGCCATTAAATTTAGTTTAACAGAGATCTTAGCGATTAAATAATAATACAGTCTCTGCATAGAGCAGAACTAGCAAAGTGTCATGGGTAGTCTAACTTGTCAAATCCCATATTGAAATGTCAATAACTTGGTACATAAGAAACTCCAGAGTTCACATAAATTGTAACTAATAATATAAATGATATAAAGAAATTTCAGAATTAAAAAAATTGTAATTAAAGTATTTATAAATTCAATTATAGGCCTCTTATCAAATTTGTAGGAAATTCTATATAAATTACAATCAACATAACTATTGCACTTCCTTTTGATACAAGTGTACTAAAATCTATAGTAAAATAAGATTACCTCCTAACTTAATACCTGAAGTAGCATTTCTATGTCCACTTGCAAACTAAACCAATGCTTTCAACTGGATACCTGATGATGCCACAGCATGTAACAAAATATTCCTACTCTGATTTGGGCAAGCATATTTATTTGTGCTGCATTTCTCCCATTTAGAAACACCATTTGACCAAATATCCTGTTGTCAAAAATAACAAAAAAATGATTATTTGCAGTAGACATAATAATATGTAGCTCATCAAAACCTTTTATTCCTTAATCAAAGCAACATGCATGTATAAGAATCATAAAGATCAATTCCATAAGGAAACAAGAGCTGCAGAGCAGTGAAGTTCCTGCCAAAGTGTGCAAGAACAGTTTTGTTCGGGATTTTTGTGTATGCATTTATTGTTGAGGTATTGTGTTCTAGTCCTCTGCAAGAGTAGCAGCCTCCGGCATCACAAATAACACATTGTTCTGTATATCATTGGACTCTATAGATAGTTCCTGTATTTCATTGGAGCTGTGCCATATTGACAATATCTGAGTAAAAGAAACCTTCATTAACACAATAGATTTTATTAATATCGGCAACCGCAGGCTTATTTCGTGTCTGCCTGCAGGTAATATCGGCAACCACAGGCTTATTTCATGTCTGCCTGTAGCATATTTTGTTTCCAATGTATTTCAGAAGTTGCCATTTTTTCTTCTTATGAGCAAGTTAAGAAGGGAGACATAATCTTGTTGTTGCTTGCTAGGACTTTGCACTTATTTGTCAATATCAATATTTATTGCATGGATTTCAACAAAGTAAAAAAACCACAATCAGAACAAAATATGCCTATATATACATATGTACATCTGGGTTTCTATGGATATTTTTTCTAATTTATCTATATATGCACCCATTGATATATTTATGTGTAATACTTGTACTCTTATTTATATACATATGTCTAGGTATATAGAGGTAATGGATAATTATGTGTAATCGTAAAGAAACAAGAGTAATTTCTTTTTAACTAAAATTAGGTCTAATGAATATAAAAATTAATACAGTCCAATTAATCTAATTTAGATCAGTGACAGATCATGGTGGAATTTAAAAACTGGAGTACTTAGCTTATTTTGAGGGTTGATAGATAGCTGCCCATTGTTTTTATCATAACTTTTAAACTGTAATTCAAAATCACTTAAATTTGGATGTATCAAGAAAGCAAAATGACAAAATTTGAACTGGTTTGTTCGAAATTATTGGCTAGTGTTGAATTTGGAGTGCAGAAATGAACCAGATAAAATTTGTGCATGTGGAAATGACCTTTGACCTGCGGATATGAACCTGTGACCTACAGACCTTGTTACAAACATATGTTTGCCTTGATGTCTGGACTTGCAACAACGACTTGAGATGTTAACCAACATCTTTGGGAGCTTGTTAATTGAGGACCTTCTCCTTATCACAAGCCCCTAGATTTTATTCAACAATTTTTAATAAAAATGAGGAAGACAACATGCAATGAAAGCATCAAAAACTGTCCTAACTGAAGGTTTTGAAACAAAAGTGCAAAAGACCTAGTATGAAACTATGGTTTTGGAATTGTTTGAAAAATAGGTGATGCAATCAGAGTATGTTGATGTAGAGTAATGCTATGAAAGGCAAGAATGATTTTGAGAATGACTCAATTGGATCAGTATCCCTCTGCGAACTTGGGTGATAGACAATGGAATGAAATTGGATGCAAATGACCTAAAGGGTGATGTCATTTTAGATTGGACTTAGAAACACTATTTTAATGTTTCAACATGGAGTCAACACATAACAACTATTTCAAAGGGTTTTACTTGGGCTCGTGATTGAAGATGTATTTAAAACTTCTAGGATTGAATTTGCAGGCATGAAAATGAATTGGAACTGATAATTTATGGTCTAAGAATAGTCTGAGTAGAGGTTAGGTTCTGTTTCTGATGGTCAAAAGGTCTGCCAAACCATTCAAAATCATGCTCTACGATCAACGACTTAGGACACTCATGCAAAGTGGCATAAACTGAAGGTTAAAGTACAAGGTAGCACTTTTCACCATTCCTTTTTCCTCCACTTTGGTGTGCATGTAAATCACACTACTCAAATATACCAAAATAAAAAAAGAGAAATAGACAAGCACAACTAAAAGTAGAATAGCTAGAGCAATGATCCATAGTCCACCTGTGAACTGCACATCAGATTTGAGAATGACTAGTAATAATATGCTCCCCTTGATTTTGTGTTATTTAAATTGTTATATCACTGCGCTTAGGTTTTAACTTTTATCCAATTTTTCTCTCTTTCCTTGTTTTGAGTGTTAATAGTCTAAGCACAATAAGATGCCAGTGGAAATGGAGATGAATAATAAGTATGATAAAATGAGCATGGAGCATAAGCATGATAAATTGAACCTGGTGCATAAACATGAGAAACTTTTGCATGAACAATTTGAGTTAAAATCAATGAAAAATTAGAGTTGCATACGCAAAAACTTATCTTTGTGTGTGTCAAAGATGAAAAATGGAAGATGCCCCCACATTTTCCCCCAAATTAGCACGATCATGAATACATGTAACCTGCAAAAAGAACAAAAAGTCTTGCCCCCTGACAGGCAAGTTCAAGTGAAAAGCACAGAAGAACATAAAAGGGCATGTATAAATCAGGAATCTAAAGAAATATGGATCAAATGGAATAATAAGATGTAACACTTGAGTCATTACCCCCAATAGATATACCTTAGTGATTTTGGGACCAAAAAGAAGTACCTTGGGTGTTTCCACAGGGCATCTGTGTTTTGTTTCACTCGTTTTTTGAGAACATTGGCAAATTCTGCAGATTTGGGTAACTCTAAGGGGAATTCTTGGATTGCATGCCTAGCTGCATTGTTTCCTGCAGAGTGTTGCCTTTCAAGGCCTCAACATGTGCATATAAAGGCTAGAGGACAGGGTTGAGCAAATTCTCTGAAGTGCAGTGCCTGCAGTTGCATTTGAAAGCCTTGAATTTGGCTTGGTGTTGTGGGAGTGCAAGCAGGGCATCTCAGTAAGACAGCGATTTCTTCTCCCTTGTTGATGCCCTTTGCCTCACACAAAAACTTCACATTTCCAACGATCATTCTGCTTATATTTGAGAGGTATGAGTGATTCATAAGTGATGACAGCAATCATAGTCTGCTGAAAATCTCAGTTAAAGCCACCATGTCTCCACTTAGCAAAAATAGAAATTATCTCATTCTTTTGGTCATAAGTAAAAAATAATTAAGCCAAATGCTTCAAACACTATACTAAAAGTGGAAGAATTACCATATTGTTGTCCATCAAGAGCATTCAAATCGGGGAGTTGTGTTTTCTCTTTATTTATATAGTTTCTATATCACTAGCCTAATCCAGTCTCAAATTGCACGACTAACCGATTAAAAGCCTACAAAGCCCTAAAAATTTCATAGAAATCTAGAAAACAGAACCCAATCACTCACCCAGGAAACTTTAAAATTTGGAAAACTTAAAAGTAAGTGTAGGATATAAATAGAACAGTAAGAGTAGCCATCAAAGTTTATAAAGCATTCCCATTGGAAAGGAAAAGTGATTAATTTGTGTTGGGTTGACATTAGCATTCAGGTTTCCTACCATTACCTACAGAAGACGACCAAATTTCCATTGTTTCCTGACCCTATTATCCCAATATCCCAATTTCACATTTAAATTTTTCCATTCCTGTTTCTCAATATTGTTGCAATATAGCATATTTTGCTTCAGTTTCTGAGAAATTAATCCCTTTATATCCCAGGTTAAGTTCAACAATCAAAGGAAGTTCAGAGTTCAATGGTATTTCAGGGAACATATATTACTGTGATGATTCAAATTGAAAGTACTGCATCCTATGGTATTGATAAATATAGCACCCCTTTTACAACAGTATCATACTGTGGGTTCAACATTCTCTTCATGTGATTTGAGATATTACCATCCTGGATATCACTCCCTACTACTTAAATTATATTTTTGAGTTTTACAACTCTGTCTAATATTTCAATGGGTGGTTTCATTGAAACTTAAAAATGGAATTATATTTATAAATTTTGAAAGTGCAGTATTCAAAATTGTTTCGCTTGATGTGTTAATTATTCATATCATTTTCCTCTGTTAAATTGGCATTTGATTATAAAGTAATTTGTTGTTTTGCATGTTTTATCAGAGAGCATTGAACAAAGTGGGATACACTCCTGAGATAAATCATGGTGCACTGAAATTTGTCCCTGTATGCTAGATTGTGGACAAGAAGGCAACCCTTTATGCTGAAATGAAGTACATCTGCTCATCTTGGAATTAAAACTGAAGGAATTAAGGTATTCTAGAAGTAATAAGAAAATGCCAAGAATAAGCATCATCTCACTAATCTTTCTGTGTCTAGGAGAATCGGCTATATCTAAGAGGAATTCAATGCCTCCAATGCTTGTAGTGGGCTCAACAAAGCACACAGCATGACAACTCTAGGGTGCCCAGAAAGCCTAGAGGACCTACATCTAATCTCTCAAAGAACAAGGGAGTCATGTCTGATCACAGTACTGAGAAAAGGTGGGTAAAGAGCCTTTTGAGTTTCTCCAGAAAGTTGTGTTTCCCCTAGATCTCATGGTGCATATGACACGTAAAAATGAGATGTTGCTCAATCTCAGTCTCCCGAAGTGGGCAGAGATGATCGACCCTCTCACCCCACAAGACATGATGCCAGTCTGATTGAATAACTGGTGGGAGATTACCCTCAGTTTGTTAAGTGAAATCCTCAAGTGATGTGAGCAATGACGTTGGAGACAGTTGAACCAGATGATGATGCCATCTGCAGTCCATAAGAAACAGTTAGTATAGAAAGGCAACTTGGAAGAGTTAATGATAGAAATTAGGTAGTTTAAGATGATATGAAAGGCCTGCATTATGCCTCCAATCAACAATCTGCTATGACTACTATGTTTTGAGAGGCTTGCCCCAGTCATAAAATAAATTTCAATCCTTTGCCTGTCTAAAAACAATATAAGGATGATTAATAGTATCTAGAACTCTATGAGCTACTGCTTAGTATTAAATAAAGGTGTACTTGCAAAGGAAAAATATTTTATCTGATCAAACCTTCTTGCTTTTTTTTGTTTCCTTTTTAAGTTGGTGGTAGGAGGGTTAATGAAGTTGCTGTATTGACAAGCTATATGCTTGATAGCATGGGAAATAAAGTGGCACTGTCATACTTTTAATGGCTAACCCAATGAGTGGGGTATAAAGTGTTTTAGCTGCAAGATTGAGGGATGTGGACAGAAGCAACTGCATAACATATATAAGCTGTCCACCAGACCACTGCCTAGCGGTAAATCCAAGTGATTTCCATGATGGTGACCTGGATTCAAGCCTACACTGTGCATGATCCCTGTAATAATGTTGCTATTATCAAGCAGGCCTACTCCAGTTGGGTCTGTGAAAGAACCGCATAAATTTTGGCACAATAGTTGCATCTATTAAAAGAACAATGTCTTATATTTAAGCTAAAAATAACACTTTCTGTTGTTTAAAATACTGTCAAACTCAACTACTTGAGTTGATAAATAGATCTTTCAGCCCATTTACTTCAAAGACCAAAAGAAAAAGTATAGTCTAACAATATCTAGAGGAGATCATGATTAATTAACTGCTTAGAGTTTAAACTAGCTTTCACTGAAAATTAAAA
>VDFB02152779.1:0-59080 GCA_007258455.2 Sequoia sempervirens
TAGATCAATTGTAGTAATTTTTTGGTCAGAAGTGGCAACAATAGCAACAATAGTGACTTCTTTTTAAATTTGTTTTCTAGATTCTATTTTGGCAGTAATTTGGGATAAGTTTGCAATTTAGGATGTCTTTTTTTGATCTGATATTTTTTTAGAAGTTTGGAAAGTCATACAATACAACACAACAATCAAAACTATTTGATCATAAATATCTATAGCTTAAGCAAGCTTCTTTCCAGAAAATCTCAAAGTTTGTGAAAGTCAAAATACTAAAGCTATAGTTCCCAATGTTGACTTTGTTCTTAATGTAATTTGAAATGTAAGCCTAAATATTCAAAAACCTTTAAAGATATTTTTTTAGAATATCTTTTAAGGAGTGAAAATATAAGGCTCTTTTCAAAGGTATTCACATTAAGTCCAAAGGTTTTGAGATTTGATAACCAAGTTCAATGTTTTTTTATGTGTTCTTTTTAAGATCAAGCAAATTGTTTGATTTCAATAAAGTAACCTTGGAATGCATTAGTCAAGTCACCCTATGTAGGTACACTCTTAAATAGGTAGGATTATCTCATGCCCTAAAGGGATGATTTTACATGCAGTTTATGGAGGAGTGTAGAGGTATGTTAAGAATGAACTCTTAAGCTCTACAACTCAACCAAAAATCAAACTTGGTAAGTATATTCTTGGAAGCAAAGTTTTGATGCACCACTTTCAAAGATTGTTTTGGAAAACATGGATGGATTCTAAAATAAGGTTCTTAGTGACAAATTATGAAAAAATTACATACACAACCATCTGTTGGTCACTTAAGACTCTTTAACCATTCTCGTTCCACTTAAGGCATGGGATTAGGTGCATAGTATGTTGTCACTCAGGATTGATGCTACTTTCTTATGATTTTTCCACCTTTAATAGAGCCTGCTACTAAACATGCTTCGAGACCTTACCTATGAGTTCTCCATCATGGGATGTATCTCATAGAAAGCACCCTCTTTAAGGTAATGTTTGAAATTCAAAACAAGTACAAAAGTTAAAGTTATTTTCATCACCCCAGATCACCAAAAGATATGAGAGGAGAGGATAGACACCTAGTTTACCAAACATAGAAAACATGGCATACAATTCATCACAATATTCTTTCTAAGCCCCTCAAGCGACACTATCCAAAAAGAAAAAAAATGAATGATGTGTTTATAAGATAGAAATTTGTTTTTTTATGTACACCAATTTGAAGTGTTCTACATTTCAAGCAAGTAGATAACAATATGTAAGTTAGAATGTATTTGTCCAATTTTGTAAAAAGACCCTATTTGAATGCAAACTAATGCTAAATGACCTAGAAAGATATATAAAATGTAGTAGAAAGCTATGGAACTAGAATATTGCACCTAGAAGGCTGAAGAAGATAGAATGGAGTTCTGGATCACTAAAAAATATGATGTTAATGTTGACTAGGACTCATTTTCCAATCTGGGCAAATCAGTCCAATTTCTAGGAAAATGCGCTTGAACAAGTTTCAGCCAAAAGGGTATCTAGATCTGTAAAAATATCTGCCAAGCCTGTACACTGAAACACATTTTCCAATAGTGGTGAATTAGTCTACTTCTACTTTTCTAGAAATTTTGACCTAGATTCTCTGTCTCTTGGCCTTCTCTACTCTTTTTGACTTTTTTTCGGATCTAAAACTACAAATTTCTACTTGTAGGTCTTCTCCAAGCTTCTACAAGGCTTGATAAAAAATTTGAAAACTTTTCTCCAACTTTGCTTCTTGGAAAATCTATAACCTAGCCCTACAAATCACACACAAGAAGAGGGAAAAATGTAGTGAGGGTACTTAGTGAATAGGGGTTTTCCTTGGTCAAACCCCTTGTTGGTAATATGAATGGATAATAATGAATAAAAATAAGTAATGTTGAAACTCACTAAATTCTTGCAATTAAGTGTTGCAATTATGCTTGAAATGGCTACAATGGATGTGGTTCTTGACTCTAGATTGAAGGAGATAGATCTTGAATGTAATGCTTGCTTGGATCATGACCTCTACATCATAATTGTTAGCACAATAACAAAAATGAAGAATGAAATCTTTGACATGATGATTGATGCTTGAAGAATGTTCTTGAAAGCTTGATAATCTTCCCTTGAAATGCCTTGAATTCTCCTGTGAATGCTAAAATGCTCTTATGAACTCTCTTGAATGCTAGGTGACTTGTAAAATTGTTAGGTGAGAATATGAGTGAAAGAGCCTTGTATTTATACTTATTTATGTAAGAATTTCTAAAATTACAAAACCACAAGCTGACATCAAATCTAGGAGAATAAAATACTACTGGAAATGTGAATTAAATTTGAATTTTGGTCACATGGGACTCATTTGCACTTTTCATTTTTGGTACCATACATTATGTGTGATGGGACTCATTCACCCAAGGTGTCGAATGAGTCCCATCACACATAATGTATGGTACCAAAAATGAAAAGTGCCTAGAAATGTATGAAAACTGCATTGGGGCCAAAAAGACCTAGGTGGGAATCATTCTACCAAGGTAGAGAATGAGTCTCAGACACTAAATCTAGGCCACACAAGCTAGGAACACCTTAATTATAATTGGTTACTGATTGGTCTCAGGATTATCCTCAAAAAGACACAATAAATGATGCTTGTGGATGTAAAATAGGGCCAATTAAAGAATAAGAAATCCAAATTATTAATGACAAGCCTAAAGGAATGTGAAAGTTTGTTACAACACTTTACAACACTTCAAATAAGGAAAATATTAAGATTAATTTTAATTAAAATTATATTTTTTATGCTTAGTTAATTTCTAAAACCCTAGAAAAGTGTGAAAGTGTGTTACAACACTTCACAACACTTTTGCAATGCACCATTGAATTTCGTTAGTTCACAAGGGCCCAAGACCTAATGTGAATGTGTTATCCACATTACAACACTAAATCAAGGCAACATTAAGCCAAAATCCATAAGGAGGACGCAAACGAGTGCAAAAATGTCAAAGGACCCTTTTTTGGACACTATAGTGGTCAACAAAATAAAATCATTCATTTCATCAATGTAATGAAAGCATTGGTCAAAAGAAAGCATTTCATTTTATGAGAACCAAAATTAAGTTGTTTTCTAAACTACAAAAGCTTTTTAAAAGTTCATTTTAAGGCACCAAATCGAACTGTGCAAGTTGTGGGGTTCAATTGTTCAGCACCAATTCAAAAGATTTTCCTAAACTAGAAAGCTTTTGAAAAGTTTAAATTTAAGACACCAAATCGAAAGCATCCAAGTTGTGGGGTTCAATTTTATAGCACCAATTCAATTTTTTTTCCTAAAATAGAAAGCTTTTGAAAGTTTATTTTAAAACATTAAATTGAAATGTGCATGTTGTGGGGTTTAATTTTATAGCATGAAATCAAAATCTTTTATTTAAACCAAGAAATATTTGTTAGAATACTTGAACTTTGACCATTCACCTTCTCTGCAATAAAACCATTCATTGTTCTTGGATAAACACATGACATGCTCATACATAATCAATGTTAGCAACTTTCAAACATTCAAAACAAGCAATTGTTAGCGTCAGAAATTAAAAAATTGGTTTGCAAATTTAAATAAAAAATAATAGAGCAAAAGCCTAAATTTTAATCAAAAGCGGCCATATTAATTTTAGCAACTATAGTCATTATGATCAAAAGCAGTCCAAACAAGTGCAATTGCGGACCTTTTTTTATTTGAATGTTAAAAGTGGCTATGTTTATGAAGAAAAAGTGGTAAAATTGTCAAAATTGGTCATCATTCTGAAGCAAAAGCAGTAATATTTTTCAATAGTGGTTGCAAAAAAGGTGGCCGCAGTATAAAAAAGAAACAATTACATGATATTCCTGTATCTTCCATGTAAAATATTTTCAAGTGTGTTTCTAGAATATGCAACTGATTTCAGAACTTGCAACTACTCAAGTAACTCACAAAATTGTTAAAGTTAAGGACCTAGAAACCACTGGGGGGTATGTGCAGGATCATCATGGAAAAAATAGGCCGTTAAGTGGCAAAATATTCAAAAAAAAAGAGTTAGACAACTTGACGTAAAAAATTGAATAAGTTAGTTATATTATTTCAAAAATATGTAAGAATGGAATTTGTAGACAATTGACGTAGTTTCTAAACTACTAAGTTTGTTTAAAAATAAAATTGGTGAAAATTTGAAATTTCAATGTAGTAGTACTTAAATTTAAGGGAAAAATAAGAAGTAGGTGTCTAGTCTGACCACCCTAATGCAATAATTTAATGATAATATTTTTTTATAATATTTTAGATATAAGTAGAGGATATGTGATGTTATATTTTTTTTTCCAAGTAAATAATTAATTACGAATTTTTTATTACAACTTTTAAAAAATATTAAAAATCTTATGTCGACCACCTTAACTTGGTCAAAACTTCATGAAATTCATTTTTTATTTTTTTCCATATAAGTATGCAAATTATAGAATGTGATACATGTTTTGGATTCAAAAATGTGATATTGTTTGAAATCTATAAATGTTTTTCAATCAGCCTATCAATTAGGACTTTAGTCATAATTCAAATAGAAAATGAATAATAATTACTTATTAAATTCAAATTAAAGTATAATTTATATTGGTGGAAAGCTGAGAATCTCCTTTAAAAACCCTTTTCATTTCATTAATTTTGGGTAAAAAAATGTTGTCAGCCACATACCCTTCATATTGCCACTTTTTGGCCCATCATGATCCTGCACATACCCTGGGCATGCCAGAATATGTAAAGGGGAAATCGATATGCATAAGGAAATCAAACATGAATGGATTCAAATAATATAATTCAAACAAACATTAAGATTCATACCCATTGTACTCATGAAATGAACAATACAAGATTATTGAATTCAATGAAATTAAGCAATTTAAACAAGAAAGAATACAATGAAATCAACTAACTATACTATTACCCATCTCATGTCAAAGTGTATCCACAACGATGTTGAATTGTGTTGTATTGATGTGAAGCCTCCATTACACACTTTCCAAAATCTTCAAATGTATGTGGATGATGATCAAAGATATGTGTAAAAGCTTGTGAGAAATTGATTATCAATTCGAAATTACTTTATTGCACAAAAGATGTCAACTCTCTAGTTATTTTTTAGGATGAAGAGGATTATTATATAGAGTATATGTTTTTAGAAGAATGATCAGGATTGTGTAGTAGAAAATATTGATCAAAGGTTCAAAACCGTTGAGAGGAATTAGATGGGAAGAATCAATGGATTTAGATTACACAATCGATGTGATTAATGAAATCAAGTTGAGTGTTCAATGGAATTAAGGAAATTGATTGGGAGATTAGTGGGATTGAAGAATAGATGAATCAATTAGGAAATAGATGGATTAGTTAGCCATTTACAAAGTGGGAAATTAGTGATTGTAATTTGCTCAATCACAAAAGGGGTGAGGGTAATTAATTAATTAATTAAACTTTTTGAGTTGAACATGCAAGTCATGTTTGATTTTTACAAATAAAGTTATATTTGCTTGTTAGTGATGTTTGAATAATCAATTTAATTATTTTGTTTAGAAAGGGGGAAATTGATTTAATTAAACTATTAAGTATTAATAATTTAATTGATTTAGGGGAATAGGGTAAATTAGTGACATAATTAAATAATTGATGTTATTTAATTAATCATGAGAAATAACAATAGATTATGACTTTATTAAATAAATGAAATTTATTTAATTAGTCGAAAATATGAAAAAGTGAATTAATTAGATAATGTAATATGATTCAATTAAAAGAGGAAATTATGGTTTTTGATGTAATTGATGCTAAATACAGTGATATTAGGTGAAAGTGATGCTGATGATGAGAAAGTGTCATTCAAGATGTGTGACAAGCATTAGCTCATTTTTACATGTCTACAACAATCTACCTTGTAGTGTTCACATCTAACTTATGCTCGTTGGTGGTGGCATGTCTATGATAGCCTTTCCTTTGGCCAGATTGACCTTAATTCCTCTTCGAGAGATAATGTACGCTAGGAGCTTGGTAATGTTACCCAAGAAACACATTTCTTTGGGTTCAACCATACTTTGTATTCTTCTAGCCTCTTGAAAAATTTGTCCATTATGCACAAATGGTCACTTCTCATTAGTGATTTGCCTAATAGGTTGTCTACATAGTCTTCCATGAGCATGTCCTTGATATCATGAAAGATTGTAGTCATGGATCGTTGATATGTAGCTCTGGTATTTTTCAAAAATGGCATAATGTTCCAACAATATGTTCCCTAACGACATGTGAAATTTGTCTTATTTTTGTCTTCTGGAGTGATCCTAATATGACTGTATCCTGACAAACCATCCATGAGCCTAGATAGAATCTCATACCTTGCTATCAATTCCACTATAATGTTGATATTTTTTAATGAGAAGTCATCCTTAGGACATGCCTTATTTAGATATATCAAATTAGTAAAAATGTGGATTCCACCTATTGGTTTTGTCATTGGCACTAGATTGGAAATCCATTTGACATAGTCAATGGGTCAAATGAAGCCAACATCAAGTAAATTCTTTAGCTCCGCCTTTACTCAGTGTAATATGGGGATGCATTTTCCTTATATTTTGTTTGACTGGTTTGGCATCAGGAAACAATGGCAAGTGATGAAGAACCAACATAGGATCTAGACCAAGCATGTCAACATAAGACCAAGTGAAGTTGATTTCTCTCTTTGTAAATAAGGCATGAAACTCTGGCTGCTTTGTCTCTATCAAATATGTTGTTAAATGGATGATCATAAGATTCCCATCCGTACCAATTTTGACTTCCATAGACTTCTCTTCCAGCATGGATGATTTATTTTGACTTATAGGGACTAATTCCCATCGTCCATCATTGGGAACATCAAAGAGGTTTTCACCCTCGAATATGTCCTTTCTTTGTACTTTTTCTATGTCTAGAAGTTCCTTTCAGTTTTCACCTAAAGACCTTTCCTTTTTTTATTTATTATTTTCATTTTTGCAACTAGAGGGCACAATAGACTCCCAAAATTATGTCATGTTATCCAGATCTATTGTAAAGCTAGCTTTATAATCCCCCTAGGGTATTCCTTTGCATAGTCACTTAAAATCAGCTATCGCTTCATCATTTTCAAACATGTCCAAGTCAAGTGGTCCTTATTGGTCCCAATCTATCAATTGTGTGTTTACTAATGTCATGCCATCATCGGTGTTATTGAGGTTCAAGGAATATGTAGATATGGTTAAAATGGAAGTGTTATCAGGATCCCAAAAGGAATCGATCAAATTTTTTCCTTTGGTCAAGGGGTCGAATAGGTCAAGTTCATGGAAGGTATCAACTAGGTTGTAATCACTATATGTGAATGAGTCAACTCCCATTCATTGGAGTCGATTTCAGTGTGGTAATCCTTGAATTCTTGATATCTATTGAAGCACTAACATCCTCACTCAAAAGCACCATAGTACTAGGAGCACCCAATTTTAATGGTTCATACCCTAGCCCTATATTCTTTGGTTGCTTGGAGGGAATAAGGGGTTCCATCATTCCATTCTTATGTAAGCCAAGTTTTGTATTTCTATCATAACCCTTTCATTTCATTATTTCAAATCCCTTACCATACTGTTCAGTTGGAATCTTCTTAGGTTTGATGTCTTCTTCTTTCTTGTATACCAATGTAGAAATTTCCTCTTTTTCAATAGCTTCTTTGCTCAATTTTCCATGTTTCATGAAAGTTGTGGTGGGAGATGCTCAGATAATGACTTTGGGTTCCCTTTTGATAGTCAAAGGATTTCCATAGGATTTCAGAGATGCAAGTAGCTTGCTAACACAATAGAATTTTTTTATGTGGTACTCTCTACACCCCTTGTCTTAGATTTAGATCTTGGAATCAAAAGATGGAATGGTGGATATAGATGCTTTGGTCAAAGTTGAGGGATCAATGTAATGGGATGAATCAAATGATCAACTTTCCTGATTCATTGTAACATGTTGTTTGGGTGTCCCTCTTAAGTTGATACAATACTAAAAGGGATCAAGATCACCAACTATTGTGATTTTAGTACCATTATGGGGAAATTTCAAGCATTGGTGGTATGTGTATGGGACGGCCTTCGTAGCATGAATCCATGGTTGCCCAAGGAGAATGTTATAGGGGAGATCCAAATCCAACACTTGGAATGTTGTATCCAATATGGTCATCCCAACTCTGATAGGTAGTGAAATGATACCCTTGAAATATTATTCTTCATCATCATAATCCTTTATGATAATAATCTTTGTTTTATCCATAGAATCCTTAGAGAAACCTAATGCCATAACCAATTTTAAGGTTAAATATTCAATCTTGCTCCACAATCTAATAAGACTTGTCTGATTTTGTGCTTATTGATATACACTTCAAGATGTAAAGGGTCATTATGGTTGCACTTTATGAGGAGAAATCTTTGTCAAAAAAGGTGATGTGGTGGATATTAGCTAAGTATCCCACCATTTCCTGTAAAGGATTGACATCAAGGTTTGTGGGCACAAAAGTGTCTTGAAAGGCTTTATCCAAGATGGCTTTGTGCTTAGGAGATATGCAAAGAAGCTAAAAAATAGATATCAAAGCAAGTGTCTTCCCCAAATGGTCTAAATGATTATATTAGGATTTTGGAAACTATTTAGGGGGAGTTCCTTGTAATGTTATCTTGGTTCATCGCATTCTAACTACACATTCTGGTGGTTTCTTAATTTTAATGATATTGACGTTATCATCCAAATCTCAAACATTATTTATGATGTATTCATGGGTGACACGGTGTAATTGGTTTGATCATTAGTCTTGGTACTTGAACTAGAGGCTTTTTCCATCCCATGGTCATGCAAAGGATTTTTGAAAATAGTATGGTCATTATTAGAGGTTTCTTGAGGATTATCTACTTCTATGACACCATTTTCAATAAGATCTTCTATTATACTTTTAAGTTTCCAACATGATAAAGTCTTATATCCTTTGATGCAATGATAGTCACAAAAAGTGTTTTCATCCCACCATGAGGGTTTGAAAGGACTTGGATCATAATTTTTTTTTCCTGAAAGTTTAATGACATTAGACTATAAAATTTTTCTTAAGATGTTCGATGGGTTCCCCTAAGGGAGTGTATTTGCATCTTGGTTGATAGTTTCTTGGAGGTCCACACCCTTGATTATTCTGAATTTTATTTGTTATTTTATCAGAAGCATCATGTGGTGGATCATTTGATACATTAGGTCCCTTGAGAGTGGCTACAAGGCCAGATTTGTGTATCATCTTTGCATCTACAACTCCATCATTTGTAACATTCTGGTTTCAAGCCCAATATTTTCTTTTGTAACTAGAAGTGTTTTGGGAATTTTATTTTTGTTGAAAATTTTGATTTCCCCTTTAAAAATAAGTGTCTTTTCGAGGGTGGTACCTTTCTCAACTAGGTCAAAAAATGCAGTACAATAATTGATTTGCAGTTGGTATTTCAATTCTACATGACTAAGTTTTCAACAAACATGACAACCAATTTTTTTCTAGGTATTTCACAAGGACACCTACTAGACAAGCTTCTCCATCTTTGGAAGAAGGATATGAATGTCTCCTCTTCTTCTTGTTTGTTGTGACCCAATGTTGCTATGGTTATGTCATTTTCAATGTTTTAGGTGAAATGTGTCACAAATTTGTCAGCTAACTCATCCTATGTGCACATTCCTATTGGTAAATGGGCAAACCATTCAAGTGCTTGTCTTGGAAGACTTTTTGGAAATAATCGCATTAGGTATGTTTGTACATATGCAATATGTATGGAAGTTGTATGAAACTCCCTCATGTTTTCTATTGGGCTTCCCTTCCCTCAATATTTGGGAAAATTTGGAATAATATAATTGTACACGAAGGGAGGCATGCATATACTCTTGTCAAAAGGATACAGACATAAGTCTTGTGTGGAGTAGGTTTTCTTTGTTGCTATTTGTATATCATTGAATTTTTGTTGTAGCACATCAATTTGGTTTGCTAAGACATCTACAAGATGTAGTGATGTGTCCACTACATTAGCAACCTCATTGTGATATGGATGACCTATATTCGAGTTAACTTTTTGCAATCCACTATTTGGGGTGGAAGAATTGAGGTTGGTCCCAAATGCATGTGATGGATTTTGGTTTTGGGTGTTATGAGTGAAAGATGAAATTTGGTTGATATGTGGAGTGTGTGGTGGATTCATATTACATTGATTTGTCAATGGGATTGAACTCATTTGACCATGTGAGTTTTGATTTCCATATTGCTAAGAAGGCCCTTGTGTGTTGTTTGTAGAGGAATAATTGAACTAGGACCTTGTTGTGATGTGTTTGTGTTCAAGTTTAAATTGACATTTGGTGTAATATTTTTCTTTCAAGGTTGTGAATTAGGACCACTAATGTAAGCCTTTTGCTTCTTGGGTGGATTTTCGTTTGATTCATTTTGACCTATTGCAAAAGGATTGAAAGAATGAGTCCCCATAGTGTAAGATGATGAGGAAAATGTATCAAATGTGTTGCTAGGGGTTTGCATCATAGTGTGTTTACCTTGTGCTCCAAATATTGGTGTCGCATTAATGTTCATAGTGTTTTTAGGTGTTCCTCCTAATGGAAAGGTAGCATGCACTTGTGGAGTAGTATAGTTGGGATTAAATGTGTTGTTTCATTGGTTTTGTGTGGTCTCATTTATTGGTGATTGAGAAAGTGTTTTGACATCAAAACCATGGGGAAGTTTTGCTACAATTTTTAGCAATTTCATGAGACACCATTGGGGATCTATTCCTACTATCTCATCAACAAAGCATGCTACACTAGGGTCTTGGGAAGATAACTCAATTTCTTCTTTAATTAAATTTTTTTGGACATGTAATGTAAAATTCTCAAAGGGGTTTGGAAATAAAGATCGTTCCTTAGGTGCCTCATTGGAAGAAGTCCCAAATTTTGTATTGCTAGTTGGGTTCCAAAAGGGATATTCATTTGTGTAGTCCATCTCTTTTCTTTTCCTTTGTAACCTAGTTTGGACCATATAAGACTTGCAACCTAATGATAGATATGCAATGATGTGTATGAAATTATGCATTTTTCTTGGGATTCTTAAGATATAAGGAAGGTTGAATGATAATTCTCTTGTGACCAAGATTGTGGTACAAAGTGACAATAGGTAAAATTAAGATATGGTACAATGTCACTATGACCAAAAACTATGGTGTGACTAAAGCTAAGATATGCAATGATGCAAATGTGAATTATTATCAAAGGTGAGGTATGACAAAATTTATGATATGGGATTAAGACTAAACCATATATTTTTGGCACCCTAGACCTTTCTAGCACTTCTAGGGTTTTTCACCTAAAAGGAGAAAGTAGGGCCAAAAGTCTAGCTAGGTTCACTCAAATTATGCAATGTATCATGTTATTTGAACTAAATTGAATAATATAAGTGAATTTATATGAACTAATTGACTAATTATGTATGCAAAACCTAATATTTATGTAATTTTGGAAAACACAATGTAATATGCAAACAATGAACTATGAATGAATAAATGCAAAATGGGATAGAAAGAGACTGAATCAGAGTGCACCCAGGCAAATATTGGAGAATATAGAATCTATTCAATGTAGTTTGAAATAACAAAAAGTCACTGGTGGGACTCATTCGCCACTGATGACAAATTATTCCTACTTCTAAAGCAAACTATCGAGAACAGGTTTCTGAGTGTCGAGATCCAGAATCTGACAAAACCTAGATTTCTAGCCTTAAGGTGGGACTCATTTGCCACTAATGGTGAATTAGTCCTCTCCCAAAATTTTAAGAAATCAAGGGACAATTTTGTAGCACCAAATTTGAGATTGTTTGTTTGTCGGGTTGTCGAAGTCAAGTCTGTAGAAAATGGACAAAATGTCTTCTCCAAGCTTGAAATAGGATGTAGTTGACTTCAAACACTTTGTTGACTTCTTGTCCACTTTTCAACACCTAAATGATTTTCAAATTGGCATACACAAATTTACAAACACACATGCAAAAGGGGAAAAATGGTTAAGGGTTAGGTTATAGGGATTTGCCTTGGTCAAATCCCACTTTGGTAATCAAACCCTTAATGAAATAATGGAATGAAGGAGAATGATAAAAAAATAACATGCAAATTCTATCAACTTACCAAACCCTTGTTGAGGAAAAATTTGAAGATATGTCAATGGCAGCTCTTGAATGCTTGATTGATGCTTGATTATAAGATGAAAAGTGTTCAATTCAAGTTGAATTCTTGAATGAGTTACAAGATTGTAGGAGATATAAAATGAGGAGAAAAACACTTATTTATACTTTTTTGTGCCTTAGTAACCCATTGATACCTCATCACAGGCCGACATCAAGTAATTTTGAATAAAATCTTGAAAGCAAATTTGAAATATTTTGAATTTAGAACCAAGAGGGACTGATTCAACACCCATGACAAATTGATCCCACCTTAGGCTTGAAAATGGGTGTCAGGAATTAAGTCATATTTAATGTTATTTGTCAGGTTTACATTCAAAAATACACTTAATTAAGCCGTATAAGGGCATAAAGGGGTCAAATAAAGCATAAAAAAGGTGTAAATAGTGAAATTATGCCTAGAAAAGCATGAAATTTTGTTACAAGACTTTACAACACTTCAAAATAGGACTTGATTAGTGATGAAAAGGTGATTTTTATGTGAATTGTAATGAATAGAGTCTAGAAAAGTGTAGGAATGTTTTACAACACTTCACAACACCTTCACAAGACGTCATAATTTGAATTTTAAGGACCTAAATATGCATGTTCAAGCCACATTACATCAATAAATAAAAGAAAAATAGACCAAACATCGTGAAGAAAGGCCTAAAAGACCATGGAAATGAAAATGGGCCATTTTTCTACAGCACAAAGACTAAGCACCTTTTGTGGATCTAAGAAAAGGATACTAATCAAGCTAAGATATCCCAAACTACCAAATCAAATTGTCAAGACCTTAAAAAGGATAAAGACTAAAAGGATGATGATGATTGACAATGTGAACCTAAACTAGATTCATGAGTTTGAAGGCCCAACTTAAATCATGAAGATTTATTGAGAAAAGGACAAGTTTAAGGACAATCTAAATTTGTGACAATGATCTTATCAAAGGTATGATAAGTCTTCCTAGTCTAAAATTTGAAAAGGTGTATGTAACTAAGAATGACCTAAGGTTTGACATAATGGCATTGTTGAGTACATTGATTGATTGGAAAAGCTAAGAAACTGCTAATGACTAACAATGACTAAGTGAATGCAATGAAATGGTTATATTGAATTGAGCAAGTATATGATCTAAAAATATGGTTACTATCAAGAATTAATCCAAAATGAAAATATACCAGATTTTCCCCAAAATTTTGAACACTAGCAAATGTGGTTCACTATTTTACAGATGTTTTTCACTATTTTTAGTAGATGCATCTCACTATCTGTCAAATGTAGTTTATTATCCTACAAATGTGGTTCACTATATTTTACAGATGTGATGAAATTTCTTGAAATTGTGGTGTACCATTTTGTCAAATGTAGTGAATAGTATTTTGACCCTAGTTTGAATGGTTTGAGGTATCTTTTGTCTTGGGTAATTGTGAAATGTGATTGAAGACACAAAAAATAATCTAAAAATAATGTTTAGTTGTTGAGTGTCCAAATTTTATTTGAATAGTGTATGTTCAAGGTTTATTCAACCCAATTTCCATAGATCAAATCACAAATCAAAAATGCTTTTTACACATCAAACACTTCCTAATCCTACGGTCAATAGCCAATGGTAGAAAATCTTAATCCCACACTTGGAATCTCCTTCGACTCAAATGTAGGAACACCTTAATAGTTGCATACACTTTTATCTTTGCAAGAGAGGACAAGTAGGAGCCTCCATGACTAGAAGGATGACCCAATCACCGTCTCCCCAAAAAGCTACACGTAGCTTATGCTAAGCCAAGGATTTCTATCTCATATCAAGGGATCCAAATGGTGAGTAACTTTAGGGTGCAATGTGCATCCCTTGCATGAGAATGACACCAAAAAAACTCAATCAATAGGGTGGGCCTCTAACTAATATTTTCTAGTCACTACTCAGGGATTTAATTCCCTACTAGCACCCAACAAGCCACTTAAGGCTTTAACCAACCCTACTTAGGGGAAAATTAATGTGAAAATGGATCAAAACATGTGCTCAATCCCCAAGGAGATAAGTGTGTTATGATGGGTTGTAGGAATGTGAGTTGGAATTGCTGGTGGATGATGATACAAATTATGGTGATGCTTCTTTTGTTGGTTCTTTTACTGATCTTGGTAAGTCCACAAGTGTTGAGGATGATGTTGTTGTTGGTCTTAATGGTTATGAGATAGAAGAGTCTTTTGATTCATGGAGTACTAATGAGGTTGACAGTCTACATGAAGGTCATAAAATGGAAGAGATATTGCCTAGTTCAAAGATAACACATAGTGGCAGTATTTCTTATTAGTGTTTCAATTTTAATATGAAAATTGAGAGACAATATGAAGAGTATAGCTCTATACACAAACTGTCTCATAGTCTGAATGGATGTGTTGATGAGATTTATATCGACATAGATGACCCCAAGGTATGTTGGTCATCCATGGTCCCTATTTTGGGTTAAGTTGAATATGAGACATTCATTTATAATGAAGAAATAGCTTCTCGTGATATGAATTTTAGTGTCCCTGAGTTTGAGCATTGCACTTGGACCTAATATGCAGTGTACAGTGATGATGAGCAGCAACAAAGTGGTGATGTTCTGGTTGCTCATGTTTCTCATGTTCTTGAGCTTCAAAGTTTTTAGTTTGACTTGTCTGAGGATGAATTTCCCTCTGTAACTCAATATGATGAAAAGGCATATTTTTCCTTTCCAAGTGAATTGGTCGCATTTACTTTTTTCCTCGATTCATTTCAAGAGGTCAATAAGTATGAATGGTCCATGGTTTTATATGGTGTTGACTTGAGGTTTCAATATTTTCCACTACCTACTACAAAAAAGAAAAATTTGATGTGTAACACTATGGTGGCCTATGTTATGTGGCTTCCCTGTAGCAACAAGATCAAATATGGAGCAATTATGCATTTGTTTGCAGGAAAGAGGCTACTCCTACTTTCGTGTGGCATAGTAAATTTTGGGTTAAGGGAGTTCAACTCCTTTAATAGGCTGGTATTTAACGGGGGCAAGTGTTGACTTCTCTTTTTCATTTGGTGACCTGGGGCCATCAAATGAGGTTTGAGAGATGGGTTGACTCTATCACCCAATGGTTTTACATGGTCTACTTCTCCAAAGATATGAATACTCACTTAGTTTTGTTAAATAGATATCCCCAACTAGAGCCACTAGTGGAGCTTGCAAATTCCATGGCTATTTTTAAATTCTAAGACCTTTAGGGTTTTGAAATTCCTCAATTATTTTTAAATTAGGGTTCTAAATTTGTAAGATAGGGATTCCAAAAACCCTCATGTGTAAAACCCTAATTTCTTGGTCTAAGCATGCACTTTTCTTATGTTTCTCTGTTGACCTCTTGTTCTCAGTTCCTAGTCATTTAAGTTATAATCTTTTGTCAAGGTTATCATTTATGTATTGGCCCCTTGATCCATTTTATTGCTTGTACTTGTGCATCTTCATGAATTTTTCCAAGTATAATGAATTTTGATATTTGGGGAAGTTTTAAAATCTACCGGATGTTGCCTGGTTCTCAAAACTTTTCATTTTGTCGATGAGGTTTATCCTTAGTCCTTTTCATTTGATTATAATATTATTCATCTATTACCTAGGTAGTTTTCCCCTTTTAAAACAACTTATAACACACATGCAAACTTATTTAACTTAAGTTGTTTTCCACTGCACCTTCCATTTGCATCACATTTTCATTTCGGGTAGCTCATATGAGTGTATGGAAGCTAAGGTCATAGAAAAACTTCGTACACTAAAATTGAGAGGAGATTAATGCAAAAAATTTATAGATATTTAATAGTTACAAAAACTTAAATAGAAATAAACACAAATATTGTGCATACCACAATAGACTAATTTACGTGGGGAAAACCCTTTTGAGATAAAAAAAATTACCAAATATATTATTCAAAAATCACAAAGATTACAATATACTTGTAGAGCAACTTTTCCTAGGAGTATCACCAACCAAAGATCCAGAGGCAACATCACTGCTATCAAACTCTCAAAATAAATCACAATACACAACCATAATAAAAGTCCCTCATAAAATAGGCTTACCTTCTAGGGCAAGTCAAGATAATAAAATGTAGATTGTTAGATCTGAGACCTAATGATGAATTGTCAAAATTTACAATAATAAAATATAAATAAAATTTAGGTTTTGGGGATGCTTCCCTTGAGCCCCCATCGAGGTGTATTTCCCTTAGACCCCTAGTCGGGGGGTGATCCCCTCAAACCCCTCACAAGGGGGATCCCCCTCATGGCCTCCCTTTCGTCATTAGATAAATATTACCTTATGTATCAATAGTAACTTATGTAATTGCAAAGTTGAGACACATTTTTCCAAAAAATCCACCACTTGTTGAAGACCTTGCAAAAACAAGAGGGTGAATAAACATCATCTCTTAATTGCTACGGATCGAATGTCCCATAGTCTTTGAATACCATCTAAACTTCTTTGTGCTCACAAGTTTAGTTAAAGAGAATCAACAACATTCATCAAAGTATATACCTTAACCATCTTTACCTTACAATCTTCAACCATATCTCTAAAATGATATTATATAGTGAAGGTTAACCTAGAATAACAAAGAAGGTTTTGAGGTGCTAGTTGTGCTTAAGAATTGAAGACTAGGAGTAGTTGGATACAGTAACAAGCATCAGTGATACAATACTCAAATATGGAGTACTAGTTATTAGGAGATACAACAAAGCAGTGAACTCATTTTGATTGCAATGGTGCCTCAAACGGGATCGTGTGTCAATGATTAGTTTAGGACAACAATCAAATGTGATGTTATTTCATTTTGTTTTCTGTGAATTACAAGTGTCAATTAAGATGTCACTTGTAATTGGTCAAACCATGAATTAAATATAACAAATATGCAGGATGTTGATCATTTCCAGATTACTTAGTCAATGTCTTAACATAACAGTGAGGTAAGGTTGCTGTCATATCTACAAGATGAGCACAGAATGTAGTAAGAGACCATAATGGAATTTGCAGTTTCGAGCTTCATAGGTATATGAGGTTCCAGAATGTGCATTCAAAATAGATCTTTTAGATTCTTAGTACCTGGAGAGTACTCTCGGAATGTGAGTATTGGATTTTCATTTTTAAGGATAGTTTACAGCTCCATGTCAATGATGTTTCCATGAATTGAGCTAAGATATTATAACTATCAAAGAAGGTTACATAAATACAAAGTGTCATTGGTTATTTGAGTCAGGATCCTTAAAGAAATGCAAGCATGTATACAGTCTATCAAATTTTCAAGCAAGTATGAGAGATCGAGTTCTGTCAGAAATAAAATGCATGCTTTTGCTTTTAAAAATTCCAAAAAACCCATGATATTGTTTTTCTTCAGAAGTGTGGGTAAATCATTGTTTGTTCTAGCTCGAGCCATATAGATAGAACAAATAACAGTTGCTTCATAGTCTCAAATGTTTCCAGAATACAGAAGATACATTTTTCTTCAAAAATTTCGAATACCCACATGAGGGTTTGCTTTCGAAAAGTACAAAAATATGATAATTGATGGTACCCATATGGGTTTTTCATGAAATCAACAGTAAATTACAAATGTGAAGATTTTGTGCTAGGCCGAGCTTCAGAAGAAAAGAAAAT
This sequence comes from Sequoia sempervirens, assembly GCA_007258455.2. Lineage (NCBI taxonomy): Eukaryota > Viridiplantae > Streptophyta > Pinopsida > Cupressales > Cupressaceae > Sequoia > Sequoia sempervirens. The sequence goes on from VDFB02152779.1 coordinate 17,922, forward strand.
GCATTTTTCTTTAATAATACAAAAGACTCATTTCCGGTTTATTTTCAAAACATAGAAAATGGAGTTTCCCCTAAAATATCGAGTACCCATTTTCAGGGTTGGCTTCAAAATGCAAAAAAGATAGCTACAGAAATACCCATGTGAAATCTAGAGAAAATGTCAAGGATATTCAACAAATGTGAGCTCCCAAATTATAGTCAAAATACAGAGGAAGGAAAATACAGTTTTTTTAAACTTTCTGTGGTACCCACAAATAGAAGTGTTATTAAATTAACATAATGGAGATTTTCTGTTCTGGGTCGAGCCCAAAATCTGCAAGAATGCTTCCTATAGTGCTCTTTTGGCACGACCTGTACATGGCCAGAAGTTTATGAAATAAAGAGAGTTTTTTAGAGTTTCTACAAAGCAAAGAGAATTACCAGTTTGAATTTCTGATGGAGTCTAAAGCCATGGCCATAGCTTTCTCTTTAGTTTCCCAAGGCATGATTTTCAAGTTTTGAAGAGTGGCTGAGCTCTCACTAGTGAATAGACTACTACAATGATAGAGGTGAGCACAGGAGAATAGTAAAATGATGACATTAGAGTATGTTAGCCACGGCTTTGAGGCCGAAATGAGCAGATTACAAAGACCATTAACTAAAGCTTACCTCTATACAATGAAGGAGAATAGGAATACAAGTCGAGCTTTCATGAAGTCGACTGTCGAGCTTGAACTCATGGTGGCATGAAGAAGTCAAAGAAAGAATAGAATCAAAAAGTAAACTCATGCAGGCCGCGCCCTTAGGGCTTGTTGATATTCAAAATAATGAAGTGGAAAAGCTATTTCGCCATGAAGGGAAGCTTACCCATTGGAGATTCGGTCAACTAGAGAGCAAGGGAAGATTTCTATGCACACGAGCTCAAATCCGGCACCATCATGGCGGCAGTTTTTTCTCAGACAGAGTTTCCTTCTTCTCAAGTCACGGGTGAAATGAATGATAATTAGGGTTTGACCCTATTTCCTCATGCAATTCGAATGTCATCATCATCCAAAATGTTCGGTTTTGAGCATATGTCGAAATTCAAAAAGGGGTCGAAGTTTTAAGTTATGCCTTATGTTTTTTTCAAAAGCCTAAGTCTAAATCAATGATTATGTTAGGCCGAAATTCTATGCTAGGGTGATGTCTTAAGTGTTTAAGACTTATTGTTTTGCCTTAGCGAAGTATGGGCTTTGCCTTAGGGTTTTGTTTTAAATGAAGAGAAATTAGAGAGAATTATGAATACCTTAAGCCTTGGGTCAATGTTTTTAGGGTTTTTATTTTTGATTGATTTTGGAGAAATCAATTTTGGAGTTGATAGGAATATGACATTATGTAATGTATTTTTATGATTTTTGAGAAAATCATAATGATATCTTGGAGAAATAAGCAGTTTTATTTTTGCAAAAGATTTCCAATCTTTGAGTTGCAAAAATAGACAAAATTGAAAAAATCTGCATCTTGTAAAGCAAAAGCATAAAAGCGATATTCTATAAATTGCTTTATGTTTTCTTCCTATTTTTAGCAGATCTTTGACTGACTTTTCTTCTTGGTCGAATTCCAGACTTATCTTGGAGAGATAAGGTGTTTTTTGAACTTTTAAAGCAGGATTTGCCTATTTTTAGGGGCTTGACAGTGTAATGATAAAAGCTTGGTGCTTTTTTCTGCTTTAAAGCAGTTTTTGAATTCGTTTGAAGCCTTTTTTCCTTGAGCTTTTTCTGAGCTCGGATTAGGGTTTCCTTGAGAGTTCTTTTTATAGATTTAGTCTTTCAACTCTCCATTTTCAGCAGTTGAGATCAGTTTCTTGCCCTTACTCATTTTGGGGAGCTTGTAAACCTTTTGATACTCAGTTTGAACAGATTGACACTCTTCCAGTTTTAATAGAGCAACAGATTTCTCCTTCTCATTTTTTGTCTCAAGTTTTGTAATAGTAATCTGATGTACTTGTGTTTTCAAATTGAAATCCTTTTATGTCTTGCTATTATAAGTGGTGTTTCAGAATTACATGTTTTAGGTTGCATGTTGTATTTTTTTTCCAGATCTTCATGCGAATCACTGATGGGATGTGTGCCAATGAGATTGTGAGGATTACTGCAATAGAGAAGTTGTTTTGAGTGGTTAAGTCTGATTCTTATAAGTTTGGTGAATCATCTTTTAGAATTAGGTTTTATGTTCAGTTATTCTTCATCCCTTTCCTTAGAAGCTATTGTAGAGTAGAATTCATCATTCAGAGAACTAGCTCACTCAAGAGATTCTCTTTCATTAAGATCACTTGTCGAGAAAGAGGTTTCCATGTTGATAGTTTGTTGAATATTGCATTCGGCAAGATGTAAAACTATTGATAACAGTTTTTGGCACGCCCTATGGGACATTAAAAGAAACTTGCAGAGAATATTTAATATTTCAATTTGTTGTTCAGCTTTGTTGTTTGGTATATGCAGCTATATTTTCCAACCTTCGAGGCTTCAATGTACCGGCGACTGTTCTATTTTCTGCATGCTAGTATAGGCCGCGCATGAGAAATATTCAAACAAGATCAAGCTCAAAACCCTTCAAATATTAAGAGTTGTCCCCACCACGAAGAGCAGGCAGGACAGCAAGAAGACTTTTTGAAGCCCCTACAAGATCAAAGCCAACGCCTCCTTGTTTTGGTGCTCTAGTTCTGTCACCTGGTGTACCAGTAACGATATCTCAAGTACCATCAATGGCAGCACCACTGAGGCAGCATTCGTTCACACCCTTTAATGGGGGCAGTCCGTTAGATATTGCCCAGCATGATGATAATCCGGTTGTAGCACTTCGGGGTCTACCATATTTCACCAGAGAAGACTACACCACGCTAATTGAACACATCCGTGATGTAGCCATGTTATGTTCAGTACATAACATTACTCAAGAGAACATTGCTCTAAGGCTGCTAGCTGCTTCACTCAAGGGCAAAGCACTACAATGGTTCAGAGGTCTCGCTGCAAATTCAATCAGAACATGGGACGCTCTAGGTAGTGGTCTATACCAGCACTTTGTGGATAAATCTGACAACTTATCTTTGTTAGAGCAGTTGAGTACCATTCAAAGGGCGCCGCATGAACACTTGGCGGATTTCAACTATAGATTCCAGAGGACTTGGGATAGAATCCCGGCAGTGGTAAAACCCCTACCGACACATGCATTTCTATTTTATCTTAAGGCCTTGAATAGTAAGATTGTTGTCATGACTCAGTCTATGGGTGGTTTAATGCTTCCAAATGCTTATAACATTGCTATTAATGCCAAAAATTGCCTCATTCAAGCCGAAGACATAGCTCCTAGACCCCCCATGCCCTTATTTCCAGAAATACAACCGCCTATTCCTGTTGTTGTACCCCCCTTGGCTGTTGTCCCGCCAGTTCCAGCAATAGGATATCATAGTACAGTCCATGAAGTTGCTGCCCCAGCCCCAAATCCTGAGATGCAAGAGCTTAAAAACATATTAAAGACCGTTGGGAACGACCTTGTGACTATTAAGAAGCACGTTGGCCAAGAACATAAGCCTTATCAAGCCTCATATCAGCAAAACCAGCAAAATAGACCCGCTTTCCAAGGTGATTACCAGGCTCAAAGAAGGAATTTCAACCCCCGGCCATTCCAGCCATACAATCCAAACACGGCCAGCACGTCAAAAGAGCTTGTGCCGCAAAACAATGTCACTCAAGATTGTGATTGGTGTTACCCATGCAACCAACCCCACAACCAGTCAGCGTGCGCCAATGGAGTGAGAAACCAGGCTTTGATGGTGCAGAATATATATGTTGTTTCAGAAAATACTGCAGATCAGAATCAAGAACAGCAAGAAAATTTGGAAGTCGCCTTGTCGAACTAGCAGAGCTTCGAATTATGTGGCGTGGCCAAGATCGACAAAATTCCCCTATTTCAGCCAATACTAGATCTAAAAAGCGAGCTATCGATTTAGGACAGCAAGTTGGGACTTCGCAGCAGCAGCCACCAATCAGTAAGCAACCTGTTTTGTCAGAAATTAACGTTGCCACTCAGCCTAAAATGCAGATTTTGCAAAGGGGGCAGGAAATACCTAACAAGGAGTTGTCAAAAATGCATTTTCAACCTGCGCAGAAGCAAAATGAAACTGCTGTTACAAAAAACCAGCAGAAGGTAAATGTTTCATCCTTCAATATCATTGAGCATCTCAAGAAAACTACTATCAATATGTCAATATTAGACACTCTGCAGCTTCTAGGACAAAAAAGCTTACTGCAGGATGCATTAGCTGAGTTGTCTATTTCTGACAACACCAATCAAGGAGTTGCGAAGGTTGTGTTGGCTAATGACTTGGAGGAGAAAAGTGGTCAGAAGGCAAAAGAGGTAAAACCCCCTTCGTTTTACTTAAGCTTGCATAGGTGATAAAATTGTGCATAATTGTATAGTCGACTCTGGTGCCAGTAGTTCAGTCATGCCTAAAAGTTTAGCTGATAAATTAGGTCTTGTTTATGAGCCTAACCCTCAGAAAGGCGTAGTACAATTAGATGGGTCTGTTGTTAAGATTGTTGGCATAATAAGAAATTTAGCTCTTACCTTGCATGCATCCCCGAGTTTTTCTATTCACCAAGATATTCATGTTATTGACTTACCGCCACACTTTTCCATTTGTTTATCACGGGATTTTACAGCCAAGTTGGGTGGGTTTTTGTCTTCCAATTGGTCTCATCTATTTTTTAGAACAAGGTACGGTACAAAGGTGACCATTAAGTCTAAACCTCTCGCCAAAGACCATATCGAACCATACTCTCCAAGCCTTATAAACGCTAATCTCTACGCCACCTCTGCAATGGAGGAGCAAACCATGACCTCAGACTGTAGCACCTAGGGAGACTACATCAGTCTCGATGAATGGGAAGCCAAAGATCACGAGCTTGATCCGTTCCAAAACACAGATGAGGTAGGTTTAGGAGTTTATATGATTCATCGATTTGATTGCGATATGCACAATCTTTGCAAGAGGATGGTATGCGAAAAAGATAGTGAGTTGTGGAAGCTTTATTTCGATGGTTTGAGGAGCAGTGTTGGTGCCAGAGGTGGAGCTATGCTAGTATCGCCCGAAGGAGATAAGTATTATTCAGCCTGCAGATTTGCTTTTAGCTGTTCAAATAATACAGCTGAGTATGAAGCATTGGTTCATGGCCTTGAGTGGGCGCGCAAGCAAGGTATTAAATTTTTGCAAGTTTATGGTGATTCAGAATTGATTGTGAATCAAATCAGAAATTTAAATGCTACAAAAAATGATTTACTTAAGAAATACAAGCATCATGTATGGGATTTAATGGAAGATTTTAATGCTTTTAACATCATGTTGATTCCTCAGAATCAAAATAAGCATGCTGACAGACTCACTGCCATAGGAGCCCAGTTTGACATTCCCAAAGAGATTCAAAAAATAGAAGCATGTCAATACGTGAAAATAGTGGTCAGACCTTATGTACCTGACAATAACATGAGATGGTAGGTTTTTGACAGTGATGAGAAAATCGTGAATTTTTTGATTGCTGAAGCTGAGTTCGCAGATGGAAATTAGCAAAAATGGCAACAGCAGTATGAAGACTAGATTGTGCAATTAAATACCAATAAGCTACCAAAAGGTTTGGTGACATTAGAATCTATTTTTAATTCAGATGATCAAGTTTGGAAGGACAAGTGTAGCTTAACAGTTAAGGAGGAACATTATTCAGCTATTGAAATTTTCAAAGGCAAGCTTCTCAAACTTGGTAAGGTGTGCAGTCAAGAGGAACAACAAGCTTTCATTGTTATGTCAAAAATATAGTGATGTTTTTTCTTGGGAATACAAAGATTTAAGAGGTTTTAACCCTGATTTAGCACAACATACCATCGAGCTTGAGCCCGATGCAAAACCAGTAAGGCAGAAGCAAAGACCACTTAATCCTAAGTTGGAACACCTCATGAAGGCTGAACTGAACAAGCTAGTCGAAAGCGGTATCATTTTTCCTATCAAGCACACCTCTTGGGTGTCGAATTTAGTACCGGTCAGGAAGAAGAGTGGAGAAATCAGACTTTGCGTCGATTTTCTGAGATCTGAATAGAGCGTCTTTGAAAGACCATTACCCACTCCCTTCTATGGAGCAAATTTTACAGGTAGTTTCTGGTTCTGACAGATTTTCCTTGTTAGATGGCTACTCAGGTTATAACCAGATTCTGGTTAAGCAAGAGGATCAGTTTAAGACAGCGTTCACAACCAAGTGGGGCACGATGGCCTACAAGAAGATGCCTTTCGGCTTATCAAATGCTGGAGCAACGTTCCAGCGTGCTATGGATATGGCCTTTCACGGCCTTATGAACAAGTTTGTTCTGGTATATTTAGATGATATAACTGTTTTTTCCAGAAATGCTAATGAACACTTAGATCACTTAGAACAGATTTTTCAAAGGTGCAGAGAGTTCGGAGTGTCTCTCAATCCGAAAAAGTGTATCTTTTCAGTGCATGAAGGCAAATTGCTGGGACACATTGTTTCAAAGCAAGGTATTTCGATCGATCCTGAAAGAGTTTCTGCAATTCTTGAATTGCCATTACCAGCCCATAAGAAAGGCTTGCAAAGCTTTCTTGGGTGAATAAATTTCGTAAGAAGGTTTATACCAAATATCGCAGCCTTGCTGCAACCTCTCACTTCTATGCTGAAGAAGAACATGCCATTTAGTTGGACCAAGGAAGGCAAGAGGAGCTTTGAGTAGATCAAAGAGGCGCTCGCAGCCGCTCCTACTCTCATTAATCCAAATTTTGACAAAGATTTCATCCTTTATGCTTTTGGAGGAGTGGATACAGTTTCAGCCATGTTATGCCAACAAAATGAGGAAGGCTTAGAGCAGCCTGTTGCGTTTTTCAGTCAAGTTTTGCACGATTACGAGGTGAAGTATTCTTTTGTGGAGAAACATGTCTTTGCTATTGTAAGAAGTTTGAAGAAATTTAGACACATGCTGTCCAACAACAAGGTTCATTTATTAGTGGCTCATTCAACTGTCAAAGATTTCCTGCTTAATAAAGATATTAATGATAAGCGTGCTGGTTGGATCACTAAAGTGATGGAGTTCGATGTTGACATTAAAGTAACCAAGCTCGTTAGAGGCAAAGGTTTGTGCGAGCAAATTGTTGGAAGTGAAAACAGCAGGTTAAAAGAGGCTGCAAATGCAGAAATAGTGCTAAGTAATGATGTTCTGAAGTGCTGTTCAAGCACCCCCTGCTACATGGTTGCAGCAGATGATACATTATCTGCAAACTGGTGAATCCCCGAAGGCTTAGACAGAGCAAAAAGAAGGTACTATAGATTGCAGGCCATCCCTTATGCAGTAATTGATGGCGTTCTCTATAGAAGAGATTTCCAAGGTGTTTTATTACGTTGCATTCAACCTGATCAAGTTGACAAGCTGCTGGCAGAGTTTCATGATGGACCTTCTGGAGGTCACTTTGCTGCAAGAACAACAGCTCTAAAAATTATGAGAGCTGGTTATTATTGGCCAGATCTGTTTAAAGATGCTATTACATGGGTCAGAAAATGTGAAAAATGTGCATTATTTGCTGGTAAACAGAGGCTTGCACCACTGCCCCTACACCCGATTCAGGTAGAACAACCCTTTGCCAAGTGGGGCTTAGATTTTGTTGGTCCTATGAACCCACCTTCTAGTGCAGGTCATAAGTGGATTCTTACTGCCACTGATTATTTTACAAAGTGGACCGAAGCTGTCGCTTTAAAGGAAGCAAACGAGACTTCAGTGCTTAATTTTTATCAAGATCTCATATCGAGATTTGGTGTTCCAGATTCAATCATTTCAGATAATGGTTTAGCTTTCATCGGATTAAAGATTTTAGATTGGTCTGTCAGAAATAACATCTATCTGAACACTTCATCAAATTATTATCCGCAAGGTAATGGCCAAGCGGAATCCACAAATAAGAATCTGATTTGGATAATCAAGAAGACTGTTGAAGATAACCAGAGAACGTGGCATGAAAAGCTAAAGCTAGCCCTTTGGGCTGACAGAATAACTCCTAAAAGAGCCACTGGTTGTTCACCTTTTGTTTTGACTTATGGCAGAGAGGCTAAGTTGCCTATTTCAATTGAGTTACCAACATTGAGTTATGTTAAAGAACTGGAGTTGCTGAATGAACAACCTCTTGAAGTGAGGTTTGCACAGCTGGTTGAGCTTGAAGAAACCAAAAAAGAAGCTCTGAGATAGCTAGAAATACATCAAGCACAAATGAAGAGTACTTTTGACAAGAGGGCGAGGCCTCATGATCTCATTGTTGGAGATCTAGTCTTCAAGTGGAATGAATTTAAAAGTAGACCTAGACAACATTCCAAGTTCGATGCAATGTGGGATGGGCCTTATGTGATTACAGAATGCAAAGAACACAACGCATTCCAACTTTCCAAGATGACTGGTGAGGTGATGTCTATCCCGGTAAATGGGATCCACCTCAAGCACTGCCTTTGAGATAAGTTATCTCACTGTTAGGTAGATTAGTTTGCAAATAAGTGTGTTCCGCACATTTCATTTCAATAGTTTGCTTTCTCTAAGCGCTGCTGCGCATTGTTTTGTTGGCCACCAGGGCCTGTTAGTTTTCTTTCAAGTTTTGTTTCATTTTCTTGCTACTGTTTGGAGTGTTGTTGTTCATGTTTTTCTGAGTTCACAAGAGGGGGCAGATTTGACTCTGCGCCCAATGAATTGTTTTAAAGGCCACTAATCTATGCTCAGCAGGCAAGCATATAGCGAAAATCGCCAAAATGTTACATATTTTTTGCCTCAGCTCAAATAGAGGAGATGGCTGATTATTATTTGTCATTAAGTGGAATTACATATTTATTTTTTTAATGTTGTTTCGCATTGCTTTGTGCATTTGAGTAACAGTTATGCATTTTAGTGAAGTTATAAAGTTTCAGAGTGCCATTCAGATGTTGCAGATTATGAAGAAAGACATAATTGAGTACATGTGCAAGATAGCATTTCAGATGCTTTTATTCATTTCAAAAGAATTCATATTTTCACAAGGCTTTATTTGATTTCACAATCAAAATAATATTACAACATTGCATGAGATGCATTTTTCTTTTCAACTGAAAAGCAAAAAATGAAATCAAGGATCCACACAAGCCGTGGATTTAACTATAACTGTTCCAATGCATTTCTAACAGCACAATGCACTACTGAAGATGCGAAAGGAGAACATATAAGCAACAACATAGTCATCATTGCCTGTTATCGACGCTTGATGTTGAAAGGTGCACCTCGCCGTTTCGAGCTTCGTCGACCTGTAAGAGGAGAAGAGGGGTGTCAGTGGCTCCGACTATGACATAACTCATATGATGCACCTACAATAGTACAGTATACTATGAGCAATGCATTGAAACAATCAGAAGAAAATCAAATGCAGTATGAAGAAGTGAACTGAAGGAGAAGTATCAACATCATAATCAACATGTTCTATTTTTATGCTAACACTGTTTGTTTCCTTGTGCAGGTATAGGTAAAGTCATGAAGCTGAACATTATTCGAAGACCAAGCATGTGGAGTAAAACGGGCTCCCACAAGGGTAGAGCCCGGCATGCTGCCCTATGCATTAAATGGGTTGTTTTTGAAAGATATTTCATCATATACATCAAACAAAGTGAAATACAACTGAAAGAGTATCCATGTTTGATGGTTTTGAATATTGCATTCCAGGTGCAAAACTATTGATACTTGAGGTGCATCATAGGTTCTACTTCTGAAGAGGTAAGAATAGAAGAAACTGAGGAGGATGGTTCAACCACTTTCTCTTTGGATTTATAAGCTTGTTTAATACGAGGAGGTTGACAAGAGTTGTTTCATTTTCCCTTGGTCCTTTAAATGATGGTTGGGAAGTATCTAGGGGTAATTGTTCAAGATGTTGTATGGTTCTCTCAATTTTAGTCTCAAGTTGAAGCATGGTTTCATCTATGATAGGAGGTGTGGAAATGGATGGGGATGCATTAAGAAGAGACAATTCGGTTGTATTTTTGGCTTTGAAATTTTAATAAGCTATGAAAAGGAAGTCCTTTCAAGGGGTGATGGGTTCCATAGGTTCAGGCCAAAAGGCTTCTAATGAAAAATTACCTTTGGAAGATAAGGGATGAAAACCACTATGGTGTATGGCAAATACCTCATTGCCATGTGGAAACTTCAAACACTTCTGAACAATTGATGAGACCACTTTCATTGATCGAAGCCAAGGGTGGCCTAGCCACAAATGAAATTGGTTAGATTGTAGAATAATTGAAAATGTTACATCTAAAGTTTTAGGTCCTATCTGTAAGGGGAGTATTCTCAATTCAATCATAGGGCATGCAAAACCAATATGTGTTTTAATCCATGTAGTTGGTTTATTATAAGCATCTTGATATAGCTCATGTAATACTAGAAACTCCTTTGTGATCACGTTCTCACCACAAGCGGGATCTATTAATATCACATTAGTGGGCTTATCATAGATTTTTCCAACTATGTAAAGAGGATCATCAAGAAGCTTTTGTAGCATGTCTTTAGTAGAAAATGTGATATCAAGAGATTTAGTGGTTTGGCCCTTACAAGGGATAACGTTTATTGTAGCCACAAGTTGATCGATAGGATTATCTTCAATAATAGGTGGATGTATATCATGTTGTTCATTGTTTGTATCAATAGTCATTACATCATTGTTTGAAGGTTCATTAGCCTTGGAAAATGAAGTAGTGTGTTTAGGCATAGGATTGGTGAAAATTTGTAAGTTCTGGTTAGGGGGTGCAACAAACTTATTCCCTTGATCATTAACACCCATAATGGACAAATGGCTTGAATCAATGAGTTCTTGAACTAAATATTTTAGATGCTTTTAGTGTTCAGTATCATGTCCATTTTGGTAATGATAATGACAATATGCATTAGGTATGAAGGTGGGTGGTAAGGGATGATTTGGATCAAGTGATTTGTTGGGTGGAAAAGTGAGCATGCATTGTTGAATTAATTGGTTCATTGTGTTATGGAGGGTATTAGGTAAGGGAGTAAATTGTCTCTTCAAGTCCCCATAGGTAAAAATCACATCTGCTTTAACAGCTGCACTTGAGTTTGAACAGGCTAGGTTGGTTGCAGTTGTGATGGAGGATTGGGCTGTAAGAGGTCTCTATTTGGTTTGTGAAAGTTTTTTCTGTTATTTTGGTTTTTATTATTTTGTTCAAATTTTTCAGCTTGGTTAGAAATGGATTTTGAATCATGACTTGAAACCGAGTTATGGTATTCACACAAGGTTGTGCATAAATGCATGAACGAAGGGAATTTCATCATAGTTAGCTTATCCTAAAGGTTTGTGTGCAAGTTTTCAATAAACATATTTTGTAGATGTGCATCAAGAATCTTGACATCAATTTGAGCATACAAGGATTGGTATCATGAGATAAAATCGGTTACTTTTTCATTTTTGTTTTTTCTACATCTCATGAGGCCAACCATTGTCTTTTTAGGTGTCATGTGCACTTGAAAGTGACTTATGAAATCATCCACCAACTCATTGAAATAACGGATGGAATTATTAGGAAAGTTTGAAAACCATTCTAAGGAAGTATCTTTCAAGGTCCTTGGAAATAGTTTGGCTAACAACTCATCATTGAGAAAGAACTACAAAAAGTTGTATAAGCATTAAAATGGTTGATAGGGTCTCCTTTGCCTCTATATTTCTCAAACTAAGGCATTTATATCCCTTGTGGCATTAGGGTACATAATATTTCTTAGGATAAGGGGCTACTACATGGACATGATATGTGGGTGGAGCGGTTTGAACTTGGCTAATGGTGGAAAGTTGGCGTTGCATGGAAGAAGAAGTGTTAAGGAGTTGTGTAAGAATAGGGTTGGGGTATGTAGGTTGAGGTGGAAGGGAAAATGGTGATGGAGTGTAGGTGATGTTAGGTGAAGTGAAAGGAATACTATGTGGTGTGAAGGTGATGGAGGGGACTTGTGATGCCACAAGAGAAGTAGGAATGCTAGGTGGAATTGGGAAAGAAGTGGCCACATAATTAACTTGATGCATAGTTTTGTGGACTTTCATATTTTTATAAGTTGGTATGGATGCTATGGTTGAAGGGGGAGGAACTTGAGGTCCTCCTTGGGTTATAGGAATCTTTGCAAATTGGGTATTAGAAGAGGCATGTTTATTGTAAATCTCAAAAATTCTCTTCATCACTTGCAAGCCATCATCACTTTCAATAAAACAATGAATATTATGAATGGCAGGTATGGCAGTGGTGGAAATGTTTTCAAGTGACAAATCTTGTTGTAAATGTGCAAAATCCTCATGAATATTAATGACCTTTTCTTGCGGGAGGAAGTTGGTTTGGGTGTCAACATTCATTGGATGGAAAGGTGAAGGAATATAAGTGGTATTGTCAGTGCCTAATGCACCATTTTCCATACTAGGAGTAGGAGCTTGTGAGATCCCAAGGTCCACAATGAAAGTGCTATCATAGGAGGCCATGAGTCTAGAACTTCTTCTCACTAAAGTATTATCAACGGGGCACCAAACACTCATACAAGTACCACAAAGGAGGGAGTGAAATAAAATGCAAGGTAATATAATATGTCTAAATGGAAATAACATAAATGTAGCTAACTGTAATAGAGAACTAACTATAGAAAATAGAAATGTAGAAAATTGCCATAAATGTTGTTTAAAAATTGCAGAGGGATTGATTTGCCCAAGGTGGTGAATGAATCCCAATACAATTCTTTTGTGTTCTTTTTAGAAATTTTAATATGATTTTAATGCTCTAAATAATGCAATAAATTATGTAGAATGCAAATTTTCAATATTTTCAATGAGGTGCAATGTAAAAATGAAATATAAATGAAGTTTTCACTAATGCAATATGAAAAGTCCTAGAATGCAAAAACAAAACAATATCCTAATTTAATTTTGATGTAAAAAAACTAAGATGTAATGTGAAAATGAAATCATAACTTCAAAGTGTTCAAAATGTAGGTTCACCAAAATGAACTATTGATTTTTGGGGCACTGGGATTTCTCTAGCTCTTCTAGGGTTTTTCACCTAAAAGGAGAGAGATAGGGCCAAAAATGCTAAGGGATTACTCAAATTATGTTATCTAGGATGTTTTCTAAGCAAATGAAGTAAATTAAATAAAATTGAGCGATCTAAATGAAGGAATATGAATGCAAAACTAAAATTTTAACTTTGTTTGAAAACACACTATGATATGTGAACAATGAACTAAATGAAGTTATAATGCAAAACAGAAAGAAATTGGATGAAATGAAGTTCACCTAGGAAATGTTTGATCAATCTATAATGTTTTTGATGTGAACTGGAATTACTAAAATTTCACAGTGGGACTTATTCACATAGGGTGGCGAATTATTCCTCCTACTAATGGATAAGTGTCAGATGTAGGTTTCTGGCTATCGAGATTCAAAATATGAAAAAATATATAATTTTAGTCCTAAGGTGGGATTCATTTGCCACTTGTGGTGAATCAGTCCTCTCCAAATTTTTTTGAAAAATTAGGAGACAACTTTGCAACCCCAGATCTAGGAATCTTTGATTATCAGTTGTGAAAGTCAAATTTGCAGGAAATAGATAGAAAACCTTCTCCAAGCTTGAAATATGAATGAGTTGACTTGAAGCACCTAGTTTACTTGTTTACCAATCTTCAACACCAAAAATCTTGTTAAATCTGCATGCCTAGGTCTGCAAACACACATGCAATAGGGGAAAAAAGGTTGAGTGTTAGCAAATAGGGGTTTTCCTTGGTCAAACCCCACTTTTGGTAATCAAACCATTAATGAAACAATGGAATGAAAGACGATGATATACTAATAATATGAAGTAGCTATCAACTTACCAAACCCTTGATGATGCAAATCTGAAGTAATGCTAATGGATGCTTCAAAGTGCTTGAGTAATGCTTGGATTGATGTTATAAGATGCTTGAATGCTTAATATTTCTTGAATATGGTGTGTGAATGTTGGAGGATGTAAAATGAGGTGAAAATCACATATTGTGCCTTAGTTACCCATTCATACCTCATCATAGGCCTACATCAAGTGTTTTTGAATAAAAGACCAAAAGGAAATTTTGAAAATTTTTGAATTAGGAGCGAAGGGGGACTCATTCGCCACCCATGGCGAATGGGTCCCACCTAGGAGTTGGAAATGGGTGTCAAGAATTAAGTCATATTTAATGTTGTTTGTTAGGTTAACATTCAAAAATACACTTAATTAAGACATATGAGGGCATAGAAGGACCAAATAAAGCATGAGAAAGGGATAAATAGTGAAATTGTGCCTATAAAAGCATGAAATCTTGTTACAATACTTTACAACACTTCAAAATAGGACTTGATTAATGATGAAAAGGTTATTTTTAGGTGAATTGCAATAAATAGAGTCTAGAAGAGTGTAGAAATGCTTTACACCACTTCACATCACCTTCAGAAGACGTCATTATTTTAATTTTAGTACGTAAATATGCATGTTCAAGCCATGTTACATCATAAAATTAGAGAAAAATAGATTGGAAACCATGAAACAAGACCTAAAAGGCCATTAAAATTACAAGGGGCCATTTTCTATGGCACAGATAGAAAATATGATGAGGATAAGGAGGAAGAAAATACAAAAATCCTAGACAAGGTCTCTTTGGAAAGGAAGAAGAAAATAAAGAAGAAAATAAAGAAGAAACATAGGTTTGAAGAAGTGAAGATGAATCTTGAAAGACCATTGAGCCATCAAATCCATCCAAAGAATCATTCGATAACACACTCAAGGGTCTTTTGTCAAGAAAAGTAAGGATTCAACTTGTGCTTCTAGCTCAGTTGATTCATCTCCCATCACTTCAAGGTTGTGAGGATTTGAATAAGATCTCACCTATTTAGAGGATGGAGCTTGGAGATACCTTTCTTTCCTCCAAAAGAAAGGAAAATATTGAAACTCATCAGAAAGGGACTAAACTAATAAAATATGCCATCAAAAAATTGCATGATATAGCTCCTGGTGCCACAATTGATGACTCCATAGCCCCTATTGAGAATTTAAATTTTAGGTTGATTCACTAAAGATTACACCTCTAGCCTGAAGGAGAAAAGTACAAAAGAGGTAGAGTCAAGAATTTTAGAGAAAAGGTTACTTGTGCTAAAGGATAAATGTGCAACCACACACACCAAGGTGATGCAATGTTTAAAAGGGGTAGAGGAATGTGAAGAGGAAGATCAAATATTATTTGTGTATTGCATGTGGTGGCCAGATGCCACTCAAGGCATTAAATACCTAACAAACTCAATATAGTTACAAATTTCCAATGCCTCAAGAGCATACAACATTACAAAACATAGAGACTATGCCTTCTAGATTTCTATTTCCTACCTAAAGAAACAAAATTTTCACCCTACAAAGAAGAAAAGAAGATGCTATAAGGTAGTTTGGATAGCTTGGAGATCTAGTGAAGTCCAACACATTCTAATATCAAGTT
The DNA here is from genome assembly GCA_007258455.2 of Sequoia sempervirens. Lineage (NCBI taxonomy): Eukaryota > Viridiplantae > Streptophyta > Pinopsida > Cupressales > Cupressaceae > Sequoia > Sequoia sempervirens. The sequence goes on from VDFB02152779.1 coordinate 33,461, forward strand.
CCTTGGAGGATGTAGAGAAACTTGAAAAGATAAATTCTAATCTTCCTACCTTAAAAGAAGGAGAGGAGAGCCTAATAGAGCTAAAATAAATGTATAAAGTGCTTGTTAGAATGAAGGGGATCTAGGATGAGGGGAAACCTACTTGGGAATCCACTCACAAGGAATTAGAAGGTGCTCCAATTTTTGGTTAAAAGTTCTCTACATTTATTCTTAGTTTTATGTTATTTCAGTTTCTTTTTCTACAATTTTATCACCAACACACCCTTTATCCTTAATGTGAAAGGGGGAGAAATTTACAAAGCTATTTTGGAGAATATTTGAAGTTTTCTAGAGAAGTGCTAGAGTTTTTGGAGTTTTGGAAGCTATTTTGGGGTGTGGAGAAATTTTGTTGTATATTTGAAAGGTGGATTTCAAACAATTTTGAAAATTAATTTTTGGTACATGTTTCCATCAATGAAAAAGGGGGATATTGTTGTAAGAATGAAGAAGAAACCCTTTGATGTGTTGTCATTGATGCCACCATTGTTTGTTGACAGTTTTTTCTAATATGATAACTAGTTTAATATGTGTTACCTTGATCTGATAATTTGGTCCAGAATTCATCATATTAGAAGATCAACCTATGTGGTTTTAGTATATTATTCAAGACTATTAAGTACATCTATGAACAATTTTTCAATGATTTTGGTTGAATGGATGAAAGATCTAAATGACAGAAGTTTGGCATACAATTTTTTTGCTTATAACTAGATGCAAAGTAGTATGAGCTAATTGGTCTACATTCCTCTGGTACTCTTATTCAATCTTTACAAGTTTAGTAGATGGTTTACAATTTTCATCTCTAAATATTCCTAATGGTCCAAACTCATATGATTATGTGATTTATTGATGATTAGTTAGCTTGGCCTATCTTTGTGATCAAGTCTTTCTTCTAGCCAGCATTATAATTGAATGTGTGGCATGAAGATCAATATGTTTAGCAAATGTCAAAGAGATCTTTTTTAGGTTTGTTCTAACCTAAATCATGCCTTGCATGTTTTTTTTGGTGTGAAAGGAGCTTTGTTTCAATATATGAGCTAAAAAGCTATTTTTAAATTAAGTTTGTGTATATCTAATTAGGCTGACCTAATTGATGTATGTGGATGTGATAGTATATATATGAAACATTTTTGTATTGAAGGAAGTGTGATGTGATGAAAAAGATATGTGATAGTGTGCAAAATTGTAAATTTGCATGTATAAGATCGACATCAAGGTTGAATTGCTATGTATGTTGAGTGATGACAAGCAAGTGCAATATTTTTCTCTCAAAGCTTCATTGGAACTAAATTCAACACATAGAAGGTGAATTTCTATCAATTCACCTTTTGCGAGTAAGCCACACTCTATTTTTTAATCATCTTAAGCTATGAGTGTTTCAAAGATAGTATTTCCTATTACTTTGCCAGTTTGATATCTTATAGCCGGAACTTATAGTATACTATGATCTAATCCTCATTGTGGTTTTTCCTTTTTGGGCTTCCACGAAAAAATCTTGGTGTTTATGTTTCATGTTGTCTTGTGATCTCTTTCATGTCTTCATTCATAATTGGAGTTAGATATGTTTTAATCATTAGATGGTTTATAGCTAAATGGTTTAATAGAATATTGATTCACCACCCCTCTTAGTATTCTAGGTGTATAACAAGAAAAATATGCCAAATTCTTGGGAATGGGTGTTGGTGTGATTCCAAGATCACTAGCTACAACAAATCGCCTTCAAAAGAAATGAGAGAATCCAGAGGTTATTTCGCCAAAAAAAGAGTGAATAAATTAGAGATGAATAATTTATATAATGTGTAGGCCTATAAATCCATGAAAAACACATAAGGGTGAAAAACTACCCTACAGGAAAAAAACCACCTGAATAACCAATGCATAATTAATTTAAATGCAAGCCTAACTAAACTTCAGTAGGTAATGTGATTTACTCTAACAATGGGTAATACTAATGAGGCAAAAGAAATTTCTATCTAGTGGGGTCTGAAGATGATTAAGGAAAGAGGTCTTAATAAAGTGGTTATTGAAGGTGACTCCAAATTGATTATTGATAGTCTTAAAGGAATTGTTGAAGCCTCATGGAAGCTAAAAAATTTGTTGGGTGATTCAAAAATGATAACTTAAAATCCTAATCAGGTTAATATTCAACCCATTTACAAGGAAGGGAATAGAGATGTGGATGTTGCCTCTAATGTTTGGCTTTCTTGTTTTTAGTGGAAGTGTTGGAATTACGAGGATATCCCTCTATGAATTAAAGAGATTGTATTTGATGATAATCTTAGAATTGATAATTCAAGGATTAATAATTTGAGGGCTAATGAAAATAATGTTCACTCTGGGCACTATGGCTAATGTTTTCTTTGACAATTGATAGGGGCTCTTTCTTTTGGCACTCAATTAAGAAATTTGAATTTAAATGTTAAGATGACAAGGTAGATGAAGAGGATGAGGTATGATACCTATATGGGAGAATTGTTATAGGCTAATTATGGGAAAGATTTATGTCATATGTCTTTGATTATCATTTTCTAATGTTACTTTTAGAATGACTTGATAGATGGTGGGGGTTGCCTTAATATTATGATGAATAAAAACTATATCAATATTTTAAATGATGTGTATATTAAATATTTTGATTGCAAAGAATTTTGGTGATAAATGGGAGGCCCACCAAAGGATTATTATGTATTTTCTCAGTTTTCATACTAGCACTCCTTGCCTTGATGACATTTTAAATATAAGATATTTTATATTTTTGTACGGTGAGCTTATGGTTCACACAATTCATGGGTCTTATCCAAGGATTATGGTGATTTTGCATAAGATTCAGATCATTTCAAGTACTAAAGGTTTTATCATTACAAGAAAGTGGGGAGAATTTGAGAAATATGATACTTTTAGTTAAGATCATCCCCAAATTTATTTTGTGTTTCACCACTTTCATAGAATTTATAGAGTTCCAAAGCTTTAATGATACTTCCTACCTATTAGATATCCATTTTTGGGGTGTTCTTTTTGTGTCTCATACTTCAGTGTGAAGGAGGTGGAAGGGGTGGAGAATTAAGATGGGTGGACCAAGGAAGTATTATGAACCTTTATCTTGTGTCCCCCTTAGACAAGATTTGGAACTCTAGAAGTTGTTCAAAGAAGTTAGGATGATGCCTTTCTTTCTAGATATGAAGGGCTTCAATGATGACCTCACCTCGAAAAATTTTAAGTCATGGAGGGAAGGCAAGGTTTCCATTGGTAGTGTCTATTTTGAGGTTACCATAAAAATAAATGTTGAAGCCACAGATCTAGAGTGGAAGGGTTTAAAGGTTGCAAAGGTGAGAAAGAAGAATTATCACTATTTCATTAATATATTACTTGAGGATGAGAAAATGAAGTGGTTCTAGAACAACTATGACAAAGAGAAACTATCGGCTCCCTATGGTCTAGTAAGCATTCATATCATGAAATATATTTCATAATTGAAGGTAGATACACTACAGTGCATGGTTATCATTTTCCTTTTATAAATCACATTAGGAGGAAAGAAAAAATCAATATTCCTTTCTTTTTTTCTCTGCCCTTTGCGTTAGTTTCAAGCTAGAGGCACTTCCCTCATTGCATTAGGGCCTAATCCAAATACTTTATAATTATTATTTTTCCCTAACCTCTCTTCCATGTCTAATGAACAATGTAAATCCTCTTTAAATTGAGCCTTAGAAGTAAAACCCTTGTTTGCTTCAATATAACCCTAAATCTAGTAAGAAACCAAAATTTGCCTCCCTACCTAATGTTTATTCATAAAAATTTGCTATCAAACATTGTTCTCTAGTGAAAGTCCCTATTGCTAAAGAAAAACTATCTATCCCTTTCTCTAAAAAAAGGACAACCTTGGCTATCCCCTCTAGCTTCAAATGAAAATATCATGACCTTGATAATTCATTGATGGCTAAAAGGGTCACAATTGAAAATATTGATGAAGATGGGGAGGATTATATAGATTATTTCAGTAGTCACAAAGGTAAAAGGAGGCCATCTAGACTCACAAAAATGATAAAGCAGAATAAAAATTAGAATATTAAAGGGAAGAAGATAGCATTTGAAGAGGAGGAATTCTCATCAAATGATGATTATATCCCTATGCAAGAAGAGGATGAATTGGATATGAGCCAAAAATATTTGGAAGGTGTGATAGGAAATAATTCTAAAGATGAAATTACAAGTGTGGAAGATGAAGTTGAGGAAAAAAAAAGAGGAGAATGAAGTGAATATTGTTTTGGAAGGTGCAAAGGAAGGCACAAACAAGGAGTTGGAGGAAGAGAATGTTAATGAAATGGTTAGTTGGGAGGAGGAGGAGGACTTGGGAAGCATCACCCTCCAACAATATAACAACTAGATAAATACCCTATAGGAGAAGGTTCACAAAATAGATAGTTCTTTAATAGTATGATTTCTATCACCCATGGAATCATGAACAAAGCATATTTTTTGAACTATATCTGGATTTTTCAAAGTAAAGAAAATGAAATGTAAAATGTGGATAAACAAAGTACTAAAACACCAAAAGAGGACATTGTTTGTGATATTGAACACTCTTAGAGGAACAACCAAGAGCTATTGAAGCAAGAATGAAGCTTAATTTCTAGTAAAAAAGAATAGTGTACGTTTTTTGTTGTTTCCTTTGTTGGAAATGTATGCCTCAATCAATACAGGCTGAAACCTCTTTAGGAATCAAGTCGGTATGACAACTTCAATGTTTGGCTGACAAGAAGTATGTAACACCATGTTTTTTTTAGGTCGTTGAGACCTTTCAGAAGTCTTGCTGACCACTTTCACTTTGGAGTCTATCACTGTGACATAGAGCAGTCGTTGTAACCTTTCACTGAGTAAACATTTCTGGCTAATAGGCCATTCAATTGGGCTTCGGGGAGACTCACAGCGACTTGTGGCTTCGGAGTGACTTCAACACTTGAGAAGAAGTCCCAGCGACTTTAGAAAGTCTCACTGACAAGGACGCACATTGTAGTCTTTGGTGTATGTTGTGACCTATCGGTAAGAAGTCTTACTAATGTACAAATGTCTCACCGACAGTGCAGCACTTGGGTTCATCGGAGTAACATGTTTGTTTCGTTATGATGTCTCGGTGAAGTGAAAATGTCTCACCGACAGGAATACATATGTTGTCTTCGCCGTAACATAAAGATCCCGGTGTGAGGTCTTAGCGGACAGTGAAGGTCACGCTGATGGGGACACATCCAAATTTTCATCGAAGTAACTCAAAGCGATTGGGGAAAGGTCTTGGCGAGAGTGTTAAGTCTTGCTGACCGTTCGGTGTTCGATGCAATACAAAGGATCTCAGAGAAACCTCTCAGCGAAGGTGTTAAGTCTTGCCGACTAGTGGTTTGAGCTCAGTATGACTTGTTTGTATCCTGCGTAACATCTTAGCGAAGGTGATTGGTCTTGCTAATAGTTGTATGCTTTTGGTGTATCTTATTGTTGCCCAATGAGACCTCTTGCCGATATTGGTATGTCTTGCCGACTATCCAAATGACTTCAGTATGACTTTTAGTGACTCGGTGTGAGGTCCTGACAAAAGCAATACTCTTTCTAAATGGTAATTTTATATCTATGAGACTTTTGGACCTCGCTATGATCTCCTAGCAAAAGTGATAGGTCTCACCAACTCTTTGGTGGCTTGGTGTAACATATGAAGCTCGTTGGAATATCTTGGTGATAAGAATATCTCTTGCCGATATCAATATGAAGGTTATGTGGCATGGGCGAGACACTATTAGTGTCTCACCGAGATGCCAATGTAGTGTGAATTCTCTTGACTGTTGTTTGACCATCCTATGTGGAGTCTTGTGGACCAATTGGAGATGACGAATCTGAACAGTTGGAAGCCTGTTCGTTGTGACAGTTCTGTGAGTGAGCTCGATGGACATGGAACTACATGGATATACTGTGTGATTGTAGATGGTGATTGGTTGGTTGAATCGACAGATGATTGTATGATCAGTAGATGTTTTTCTATTCTATAATGACTGTAATTTGAAGGTTCCTGTACAAAATTGTTCATGGTGAATGTTGTTGTAAACAGACACCAGAAAGATAAGTCTGATACTTGTATGTAATCCTTATTACTGTAATACAAAGTGATTTCTCTTGGTGTGGTGGGTTTTTCTCCCATAAGGGTTTTCCCATGTATATCTAGTGTTCATATGTGATTGTCAATTTTTTGTTTCTACTATCTGTCTCAAAGTGCATCTTAATTGGACTGTAATTGTAAAATTTAAAAATGTCTCTACTTTCTTCCCTGAGGTTTGACGTTAGGAGAGTTGTTTTTGCACCTTGACTTTCCTTACAAGTGGTATCAGAGCCTGGCCAGTTGTGTTATCCTTGTGGGTACGTTGGGTTTTTTTAGTCAATTCTTTTCAATGGGAGTCTTGTAGAGTTTGTTGTTTCTGATTATAGGTTGAGATGGCTAGGACATCCAGGAAGATGGAAAAAGATAAATTCAATGGCAGTAACTTTGAGTTGTGGAAACTCAAGATGGAGGATTTTCTTGTTGATAATGATATGTGGCTTCCAGTGTCTAGAATAAAACCTCTGACCATGAAGCAAGAGGATTGGGACCTGATAGATAGAAAGGAAAAAGGGCTCATAAGGCTATGTTTGGAAAACTCTGTCCTTCTGAATGTGCATGAAGAAAAGATTGCAGCCTCTTTGTGGACAAAACTAGCATCTATTTATCAGGGGAAATCCTTGGTGAATAAACTTTTCCTAGGGAAGAAGTTGTATAATTTCAGAATGTAGGAAGGAGGGTCTGTAGCTGATCATTTGAATACATTTAACATGTTGATTGCTCAATTGACATTTGTTGGTGTAAAAATTGAAGAAGAGCATCGTTGTATGCTTTTGTTGTGTTCTTTGCCAGACTCGTGGGATCATCTGGTGAAGGCTATTAGGAGTACAACATTGAAGTTCAAAGTAAATGATGTTGTTACATCTTTGTTGTCAAAAGAGATGAGGAGAAAATATTCTGAGATGGCGAAGGAAGCTCTTGTTGTCAGAGGAAGGTCAAAAGAGAAAGGAAAGAAGAAAGACAAGAAGTCAAAATTGAAATCAAAGGGGAGATCAAAGTCTCTTGGCAAGAAGTCAAAGGTGAAGTGTTGGAACTGTGGGCAACCTAGTCATGTCCGAAAGGACTGCAAAGAGGAGAAAAAGAAGAAGAAGAAGAAACACTCTTCTGATAATTATTCTTCTCAGGGTGATTTAGATTCCTTCATTGCTGTCTTGGCTACATAGGCATCAGATGATGTCTGGCTAATTGATTCGGGAGCATCTTTTCACATGACATCTCATAGAGACTGGTTCACAAAGTACGAAGAATACGATGGTGGAAAGGTGTACTTGGCAAGTGATTCTACTTTGGAAATCGTTGGTCGTGGAAGAGTCAAAATCCAATTCCCTGATGGCAGAGTAAAGGGGATCAATGATGTAATGCACATACCAGGTTTGGCTCGAAATCTACTTTTTGTCAAAAAGCTAAATGATATCAGAGTGCAAGTCACGTTCTCTGGAAATGGCTACAAGATGACTAGAGGTTCAATGGTGCTAGCTAGAGGTGCTCGAATTGGTACCCTGTACAAGCTGGATACACATTTTGTTCAATGTAACAGTGTCTCTGGAAAGTCACTGAAAGTTATTGATGGAGGTAAAGAGGAAATTGTTCCTAATTGTGTAAACTCTATGGAAGTAAAACTTCCAACATAGAAGACTATGCTCTAGCATCATAGGTTAGGCCACATAGGAGAAAAAGGTTTAAGAACCTTGAAGAACAAAAACCTAGTTGAGGGGCTTGATGATTGTAATCTTGAATTTGATTTCTATGAACATTGTATATATGGAAAGCAGCACCGTATTTAATTTTATGATAGTCCTCATAAATCTTTTGGTTTGCTAGATTATATTCATTCGGATGTGTTTAGTCCTGTGAATGTTCCTTCTTTGTCTAAATCAAGATTCTATGTGTCATTTATTGATGATTATTCAAGAAGAGCATTTGTATATTTTCTTAAAAGTAAATCAGAAGTGTTCAGTCGGTTTACAAAATTTAAGAACCTTGTAGAAAATCAGACTGGTAGAAAAGTAAAATTCTTAAGGATTGATAATGGCGGTGAATTCTGTTCTAATGAATTTGAAAGATACTGTAAAGACCATGGGATCAAAAGACACAAGACTACAACTTATACTCCACAGCAGAATGGAGTTGCAGAAAGGTTCAATAGGACGATGATGGAGAGAGCACGAAGTATGCTTAGTAGTGTTGGTTTGGAGGAGAAGTTATGGGCTGAGGCTACTGCTACTGCATGTTACTTGATTAATCGGTCTCCAAACTCTGCCCTTGTTGATAAGACACCTTTGGAAGCATGGTCTGGTAAGAAGCCCCCTCTTAGACATATTAGAGTCTTTGTCTATGAAGCATATGCATATGTGTCGGATATGAAAAGATCTAAGTTAGAGAACAAGGCTGTCAAATATATTTTTATTGGCTATAGTGCTAACATTAAAGGATACAAGCTTTTGGAATCCTTTTACAGAGAAGGTTGTATACAGCAGAAGTGTAATCTTTTGTGAGCTGAAACCTTCCACCTTGGATCTGCAGTCAGAGGAAAAGTCAAAAAACAATAAGGATGTAGCAGTAATTCCTCCTACTCCAGAGAAAGAGGAATTGAAAATTCAAAATGTACCTGAAACCGAGGAGAGCTCAAGCAGTTCTAAAAGTTCTGAAGAAGAAGAACCTCAGCCTCAGCCAGTGAGGAGGTCAACCCATGAAAGAAAACAACCAGATAGGTATGGGTTCTCTTTTATTGATTCTACTTGTGCCTATTCTTTGATTTCTAGCACTGATGAGCCTAGGACTGTAAAGGAGATAATTAAAATGCCTGATTCAGATTCTTGGTTGGAAGCCATGGAAGAAGAGATGGCATCTTTAGAAAAGAATAAAACCTAGAGTCTGGTGCCCTTGCCTGAAGGCAGAAAACCTATGGGCTGCAAGTGGGTATTTAAGAAGAAGATTGGTTTGGATGGTAGCATAGAAAAGTACAAGGCAAGACTGGTTGCAAAGGGCTATTCCCGGGTAGAAGGAATTGATTATGGGGAGATTTTCTCTCTAGTAGCAAAGTTGACATCTATCAGATTTCTTTTGTCACTTGCAGTAGCATATGACTTAGAGGTCGAACAAATAGATGTCAAGACAACATTTCTTCATGGTGATCTTGAAGAAGAAATATATATGTCCCAGCCTGAGCACTTCATTCAAAAAGGTAAAGAAAAACTAGTATGCAAATTAAAGAAGTATCTGTATGGGTTAAAGTAGTCACCTAGAATGTGGTACCAGAAATTTGATACTTTTGTATTATCTTTTGGGTTTGTGAGATCAAAATCTGATCATTGTGTATATTATAAAGCTGAAAGTGATCGAGTTCTTATTATTGCTCTCTATGTTGATGATATGTTGTTCATAGGCAATAGTAAGTTAATGATTTCTAATCTTAAGTCTCAGTTGTCTGCTAAGTTTGAAATGAAGGATCTTGGTGCAGCAAGGTATATACTAGGGATGGAGATAACCAGGGATAGGAAGAATAGAAAGCTTTGGCTCAGTCAGAGTAAGTATATCAGGACTGTTCTTAAGAGATTTTGTATGAATGATTGCAAATAGCTAGTTGTTCCAATCTTGCAGGGAACGAAGCTATCTGTTGAGGACTGTCCAAAATCTTCTACTGAGATGGAGGACATGACCAGTGTACCTTATGCTTGTGCAGTTGGCAGTCTCATGTATGCAATGGTTTGTACAAGGCTAGACAATTGCCCAAGCAGTGGGAGCTCTTAGTCAGTTTATGGCTAATCCTGGAAGGACACATTGGGATGCTGTAAAGAGAGTTTTCAAATATTTGAAGGGTACTTTAGATTTTGCTTTGTGTTATAATGGAAACTTGGTTGAATCATAGGATATGTGCAGGATCATGATGGGCCAAAAAGTGGCAATATTGTGGGTATTTGTAGGGTATGTGGCTGACGACTTTTTTTTACCCAAAATTGATGAAACAAAAAAGGTTTTTAGAGGAGATTCTTACTTTCCACCAAATAAATTAAGCTTTAATTTGAATTTAATAAATAATTATTATTCATTTTCCATTAGAATTACGACTAATGTCCTGATCGATAGGCTGATTGAAAAACATCTATAACTTTCAAATGGTATCACATTTTTTTAATCTGAAAAAATGTGTCACATTCTATGCTTCACATACTATAGGATTAAAAAAGTAAAAAATAAATTTCATAAAGTTTTAACCAAGTTAAGGTGGTCAGACATATGAGTTTTTATATTTTTAAAAGTTGTAATAAAAATTCATAAATAATTATTTACTTGGAAAAAAATTACAAAAAAATATGCATCACATTTGGACATGAGTCTTATACTTATATAAAAAATCTTATAAAAAAATATTATCATTTTATTATGGTTAGGGTGGTCAGACATACACCTACTTATTTTTTCCCTAAAATTTAAGTACTACTACATTGAAATTTCAAATTTTCACCAAATAGTTTTTATTTATTTTTAAATAAACCTAGTATTTTAGAAACTACATTCAATTTCTACAGATTCTGTTGTTACATTATTTTTGAAATAATATAGATAACTTATTCAAATTTTTACGTCAAGCTGCATAACACTAATTTTTCTAAATTTTTTGCCACTTAAGGGTCTATTTTTTCAGTGATGATCCTGCACATACCCCACAGAGGAATCTTAGTATTCATGGCTATGTGGATTCTGATTGGGTAGGGGACATTGACAGCAGGAGATCCACCAGTGGATACATATTCATGATGAATGGTGGTGTAGTAAGTTGGATGAGCAAGCGGTAGGCTTAGTCGCTTTGTCCACTATGGAGGCTGAATACATGGTAGCTACTCATGCTTGTAAAGAAGCAGTATGGTTGAAACGTTTGTGTTCTAACATTGGTTTTAATGTAGGGGAGATAACTATTTTATGTGACAGTCAAAGTGCAATCTGTCTGGAAAAGAACCCTACTTTCATGCCAGGATGAAACATATTGATGTGCAGTATCACTTTGTACGAGATATGGTTGAGGATGGAAAGGTCATTTTAGAAAAGGTGGATACTTTGGAGAATGTTGTAGATGCATTGATGAAGCCATTGAGCATAGACAAGTTCAGGTGGTGTGCTAGTTCAATGGGCCTTAGTGCCCATGATTTTCAGTAAGTTTTAATTGTACTTTGGAGGTGCTTGTATGATCTTCGTCAAGTGGGAGATTGTTGGAAATGTATACCTCAATCAATACAGGCTAAAACCTCTTTAGGAGTCAAGTTAGTATGACAGCTTCAATGTCTGGCCGACAAGCAGTATGTAACACCATGTTTTGTTCAGGTCGCTGAGACCTTACAAAAGTCTTGCCGACCACTTTCACTTTGAAGTCTATTGTTGTGACATAGAGCAGTCATTGTAACCTTTCACTGAGTAAACATCTATGGCTAACAGGCCATTCAATCGGGCTTCGGGGAGACTCATAGCGACTTGTGGCTTCAAAGTGACTTAAATACTCAGGAAGAAGTCCCAACAACTTTGGAAAGTCTCACCGACAGGTATTCAAATTGTAGTCTTTGACGTATCTTGTGACCTATCGGTAATAATTCTTACTGATGTACAAATGTGTCACTGACAGTGTAACACTTGGGTTCATCATAGTAACATGTTTGTTTCGTTATGATGTCTCGGCAAAGTGAAAATGTCTCACCGACAGGAATACATATGATGTCTTCGCCGTAACATAAAGATCCTGATGTGAGGTCTTAGCGAATAGTGAAGGTCACGCCGACGGGGACACATCCAAACATTCATCAGAGTAACTCAAAGCGATCGGGGAAAGGTCTTGGCAAGAGTGTTAAGTCTTGCTAATCGTTCAGTGTTCGGTGCAACATAAAGGATCTCAGAGAAACCTCTCGGTGAAGGTGTTAAGTCTTGTCAACTAGTGGTTGGAGCTCGGTATGACTTGTTTGTATTTGGCGTAACATCTCAGTGAAGGTGATTGGTCTTGTCCATAGTTGTATGCTTTCGGTGTATCTTAATGTTGCTTGATGAGACCTCTTGCCAATATCGGTATGTCTTGCCGACTATCCTTTGGAGCTCGGTATGACAAATGATTTTGGTATGACTTTTGGTGACTCGGGGTGAGGTCCTGATGAAAGCGATACTCTTTTCGAATAGTAATTTTATATCTATGATACTTTTGGACCTTGCTATGATCTCCTGGCGAAAGTGATAGGTCTCTCTGACTTTTTGGTGGCTCGGTGTAACATATGAAGGTTGTTGGAATATCTTGGTGATAAGAATATCTCTTGTTGATATCGATATGAAGGTCATGTGGCATCAGCAAGACACTGTTAGTGTCTCACCAAGATGCCAACGCAGTGTGAATTCTCTTGACCATTATTTGATCGTCCTATGTGGAGTCTCGTGCACCAATTGGAGATGATGAATTTGAACAGTTGGAAGTCTTTTCATTGTGACAGTTCTGTGAGGGAGCTCGACGGACATGGAACTACAGGGATATACTCTGTGATTGCATATGGTGATTGGTTGGTTGAATCGACAGATGATTTTATGATTAGTAGATGTTTTTCTATTTTGTAATGACTATAATTTAAAGGTTCCTGTACAAGATTGTTCATGGTGAATGCTGCTATAAACAGACACCAGAAAGATAAGACTGATACTTGTATGTAATCCTTATTATTGTAATACAAAGTGATTTCTCTTGGTGTGGTGGGTTTTTCTCCCGTAAGGGTTTTCCCACGTATATCTGGTGTTCATATGTGATTGTCAATTTTTTTTTTCTGTTATCTGTCTCAAAGTGCATCTTAATTGAACTGTAATTGTAAAATTTAAAAGTGTCTCTGCTTTTTTCCTTGAGGTTTGACGTTAGGAGAGTTATTTCCGCACCTTGACTTTCCTTACATCCTTTTAGTTTTGGGGATTTCATACCTATCTCTTCAAGCCCTACATACCTTTTTGGTTATTTTCTTGATGTATGTTTCTTTATGACATAGTCTTGTTCTCTAGTTGGCCTATAAGCGTCACTATTGCTTTCAACTATTGTGGCCTAGTGGCCTTGATTTTTTGTGTTGCTATTTTGTTTAGGATCAAGGAGCTTACCCTACTTTTTTAATCAAAAAAATAATTACAAAACATTAAAGCTATAATATTTTCAAATAATAGTAATTTTAAGATTAAAATATTATAATAAAATATCAAATTAAATAATATATATAAAGAGAATCAAAGATATATTAAACTTCTATTTTCTACGTTGGGTTGTACAAGGGAATTCTTAATATAAATATTTTCTCTCACCTCAATCTATGTAAAGGATGACAGTGGGCTTAGAATTAAAACCCTCAATCTAATGATGAAGCAAATGCATGATGATAAACCATAATGAAATGCTAAGGTAGTGGATAACTAATTATCTTGAGATGTCATTGGAGAATTTGGTGTGAGTGGTGGCTACAAAATATGAAAACAAAAATTTTGTTATGTGTTTGTTCATAACTATGAAACCCCAAACATATCTCAGAGTCTGCAAATGGTGGAATCCTTCAAACAATGGAAACAAAAACTACAAATTAATATGTAATGAGAGAAAAAATATGAACTACAATGGTGGAATAATATGATATAATGAAGACTTGAAAAGGATTGGGTTAAGAAAAAACTATAGAAATGGGAAAGGCTGAGTTAAGGGGACCCACATGGACTTGGTGCCTAAGCAACTAAATCCTTAGAGTGTGTTGGTTATGCTTGATCAATTTAGATAGGTGTGTAATTTCCTTGCAGTTATGTAAGAGGTTGTTGGTGTGAAAAAATCAACATCTCTATTTGACATGATAAAAATAGTAATAGCAAAAAACAAAAAAAATTAATATTATAGGTATAAAATATTTATTTTGAGTAGCATATTGTATGGAGATATGAACAAGTTGGCACTTGATACATTTATGAGTTGCTTTAAAAATGAAACCTCAACTCTAGAAGTTCTCATATGCTATAAATATATAAGTTCTTTTAGATAATTATTTGAGTGGGTTTAGTTTTAAATTTTATATAATATAATAAATATTGTTAAAATTCCTTCAATATTTAGTTGAGGTGAAGACTTTGACAAAAAATGACATTGTAAGTGTGTTGTAATATGTTTTAAGATTTGATAATAAATTTTGTAGGTTTAATAGTGTAGGGTTTTTGTCAAGAAAGGGTTTTTATGTTTATATGAAGATTCCAATTAGACTTGGAGGTTAAATTTCCCTACTTTACCTGGTTTATTTCCCCCTAAATCAATCAATGATGGAATTTAAGAGGTAGAACACCTCTTGTAAGGTCCAAAGGGTATTATCCCCCAATGAAGGCTTGGGGATGGAGCCCATAGTGAGCATCTATGGTTGCTAGGGAAACACCCTCATAGAAAAAATCTATATATTTTGTTAAAGTAAATTTATTGATTGTTTCCTACTGAAATTTTATTATTAATAGTTGGAAAACTACACGGAAACAAAGAGTTGATTGTTGTGTGTGTGGGAAACCAAGAGCCTCAAATTAGATAGTTCCATCAAGGGTGTGCATGGAAGTCAAAAAGGAATGTGGTTTATTGAGTTTATTTTGTTGTAGGGTGTGAGAAAATAGTTTGTAGAAAGTCATGGTTTATGATAGAGTTTTTACACAGGTTCTTACGACAGGCATACCAACATTGTGCATAGAATTATAAAGTAGTGCAAATCATGGATTACAGTTGTTGCAAGTTCCAACTATTTCTACAAGTTAATTTTAGTTAAATTTTCTAGATATTAATCAATAAAAGGACTATTTTTTATGGATGTAGCCCAATATTTGGGTGAACCACATTAAAAGCTTTTGTTGTCTCATTTTTCTATGAATTTCTTATTTCTCTATTTTACTTCTGTTAATTTCATATATATTGGTAGTTCTTGCTAGCAATTCCTAACATTTCTCACATAAATCATGATGTTATTTTATTGTTATTATGTTCATGTTATTTTATATATTTATAAAAATATTTTCAATAGTTAAATTGGAATTTTCTTCACATTCCTATCAAAAATAATATAAGAAGCATTTGTACAAATATTTTCTTCTTTACAAGTGGTATTAGAGCTCAAGGTTAGTTTTGGTTCTATTTGTTTGGTATAATATTTTTTGAGTTAATCAAGGCTAGATAATATCTTGTACAAAATATTTCATAATCTCTATTGTAGGATAGTAGAGAGGTGGTGAGGAAATCTTGAAAATTTAAGGTAGAAAGGTATTTTTGATAAAAATGATGAAATATGGAAGTTGAAGAGAGAAAATATGTTGATTCATTGGGATCTATGGGATGTATTGGGTGATAATGTGCAACTATCCATTTTCACTTCCTAAAAAATATTAAATATATTTCCTCGTTCTAAAAATTTCTTAAAGCCTTTACTTACATTTTACTCCCTTTTATTTAACATTGGTAGGAGAAATTGGATAATATAACATTAATGATATAAGACCACATGTGAGGACATACTTCTTGAATTTGGAGTCTACAAGATTGTTTGCTCTTGTGGCGCTCAATATATAGGTGAAATAGGTTGATCTTTCATCACTAGAATCAAACAACATAGTGTAGCAATCAAGAATGAGTGAATTCTCAAATCTGCCCTAGTTGACCACTCCTCTTCATCCAAACATTGTATTTGTTTATAAATCACTCGAGTATTGTTTAAAAAATATAATTTCTTCAAGATAAATCTCAAGGAATCTATAGAAATCAACAAGCACCCCTCCAAACTTACTTGCAATGATGGGTGGAGCCTTAGTCCTTCATGACATCCTCTACTATCCAATCTCAAAAGCAACAATCACCCTAGTTGTGATCTTTCTCATCTCCCCCTAGTTTGTCCCTTATCCTAATTTTCCTTTCTTCCCTTCCCATCTCTCCCTCATCTCTTCTCCTCGTGTCACCCATTTTTTCCTCCTTCCTACCTATTCTTTGTAACTTCTACCCCTTCTATTCTCAATCCTATCTTGATGTTTTCTTTTCATTTTCTTATGCTTTATTTATATTTTCTTTTTCATGAATTCTTTTAAATATATTTTGTGGATTTTGATTTATAATTATTCTTGTGCATATAATTATTCTTTATATTTTGATGTATGTTGGTTCTTTTTTTTTCCTTTGTTGTCAATATTTTTTCCTCATTTATATTTAGATTTTATTCATTGATGCCTATTCTAATTAGGATGTTTATGTTCTTTTGTTTTCTATTTATATGTGTTTTATGTTTCCCCTTTGATATGCAAGTAAGTTTATATATGTATGTTTTTGTGTGTGTTTTGATACAAATATTCTTTTTTCTTTATAGGTATCTATTGATTTCGTCTAACTATTGATTTTTTTATTTTTATTTTTTTGCTTTCTTTTATATTTTTTTTAACCTTACTTGTGCCTCTCCTTTTTTCTTTTTTTCTTTGTCTTTATATAGATGGTTTTCTTTTCTTATTTGCATTTTCATTGTCTTAACCTTTCATGTTTTGTTTTTACTTATTGAAATTCTTTTTCATTTTCCTAAATAGTTCCTTTTTTTCACTTTATTTTATTTATTTTAATTAATTTCACTCTTTGCTTCTTGAAATGTGTCATTCCCTTCTCGTCTATCTTTTTTATTAAGCCAAGTCTATTTAATTAACCATCTTTAGACTCTTTCAGCTTTCTTATCTTAATGATGGATCACAAAACATGCTCTCAAATGTTGATTCTAAAATTTAATACAATTTAATCCAAAAACTACATTGATGTTCTAACATATCTACAATCTAAATTGAAAATAATCATGAAACCTATAAACACTTAAAATATAATATTTTATATTCCTACACACAACAATAATACTATAATTTTCATAACATTTAACACAAAACTAAATTACCCTTACAAATTTCTACCCTTTCATTCATCCAAAACATTGAATTCCTCTCTCAGCAAACTTTATGATGAAACAAACTCTAACTACCCTTTGCACTTTCTCTAATACCACTTCTTTTGTTAATCACCAACCAAAGAGTCGTTGTCACTCGACCCTAATCAAACGGCTTTCTATTGAAACACTTTTCCTCATGTTCCCATAAATTATTAAATCAAAAGATCTAACGGCTGGTGGAGCACAACCATATATTGCCTTTACTCACCTTCACCTCCTCTATGCTTCTAACCAATCACATTATCATGCACTGAGTCTTATAAACTAATAAATATCACTACTATACTCCCATTTCATGACATGGACCTCAAATCTCCAAATTCATATCGTAGTGTAATGGTTGTGCGGCGCGTCGCAATTGGTCCGGGGTATTTTATGAAGCAAAAGGGTGTTCTTTAGCATGTGTAGGTACGCAGCTGGGCTCCCCATTACACTCATTGACTCCAATTAAAAATCACCGTGTCTCCACACTACACGATTGAATTCTCAACTTGTGACCATTCCAAACTAATATTTGTCACGGGTGAGAGCTTATTATTTGGAAGTTTTCGCCAATGCCATGTGCACGTGGAATATAATATCTGCTTGAATACGTCAGCGTCTTTCAATACTAGCCGGCTGATAGTTACGTTGAGCCCTCTTTAACACCATATCCCTGGACAAGCCAAGCATTTACAGTTGCCTCTTGCGAGCAGAGGAAACCAGAAATGTCGGAGAAGCGTGAGGCTGAGCTACTGGAAGATTTCGTTGGTATAATCAAGCTTTACAGCGACGGATCAGTTGTCCGCGGAGACGATTCATCTGTACTCCCACTCTTTACAGAGCACGATATTTATAAGCATGTGGAATACAAAGACGTCGTGTTGGACGAGGAAGTTGGATTGTGGGTGCGCCTCTACCTGCCGCCCCAAACGACGAGCAAGGCGCCCCTAATATTGTACTACCACGGGGGTGGGTTTATCCTCTTCAGCCCGGCAACGCCCATTATACACCGTAAGTGCCAGATATGGGCGGCCACGCTGGGTGCCCTAATCGTTTCAGTGAATTACAGGCTGGCTCCGGAACACCGCCTTCCTGCCGCCTACGACGACTCCATCGCAGCGCTGCAGTGGCTCCAACTGCAGGCCGTCGCGTCGGAAGCGGTGGATCCATGGTTGCGCTCCCACGCCGACTTTACCAGGGTGTTTATTGCCGGCGAAAGCGCGGGAGGGAACATTGCACATCATATGGGCGTCTGGGCGAGGAGCGCCGCCAAGGCGGAGATTGAAATTAAAGGGCTGATTTTCCTCTACCCGTTCTTCGGTGGGGAAGAGCGCACGGCTTCGGAGAAAGAGAACTCGCCGGGGTTTAGCTTGGAGATGTCAGACGCCATGTGGAGGTTTGCCCTGCCTGTGGGAAGCAACAGAGATCATCCCTTCTCGAATCCTTTCTTCCTCAGGGAAGGGGATGTTGAAGGGTCTTCTGCCTCTGCTTTAAGTTGTCTTGACCTTCCGCCCATGATATTTGTGATTGCAGGGCACGATATACTGAGAGATCAACAGTTGCGCTACTGTGAGCTTCTCAAGAAATGTGGGAAACAAATTTGTGTGCACATTTCTGAAGATGAGGACCACGGCTTCCTTCTTGTGAAAATGGAGGAGCCAAGCTCAGTTGAAGCCCTAGGAGTCATCGCTGACTTCATCAAATGGAAACAGTGCCCTCAAAGGACAATAATAAAAGTTTCTCCCAAGTTATAGTCTGTGAAAATTATATTATTATTTTTGTAAGTTGATATTTGTCGTAACTCGAGCGTGAATGCCGTGGCTTGACCATCCTCGTTTGTTCATGGCTTTCATAGAAGGATTTATTAGTTTTAAATGTTTGCAAGTAATTTGCATAGGAAAGATTACAAACCAAAAATTAATGATAGTATTTTTTGTATTTTTGCATTGAGATAATTCAGAGCTTCAACTTTTCTATCTCAGCGGATCTTTTTTAAAATAAGAGATTGAAAAATATAATGCGCCATGGCCTTTAGAGCAAGAAATTAAAACATTGAAGACACGTTTGAGATAGGCGTTCGATTGGTTGGAGTCGTCTTAGATGTTTTTTTTTAAAGTGGTTATTTTGAGAAGTATATTGCATGAAGGTATGGACAAGTTCGCATTGAAGATAATTATGATTTTTATTCACTACATTTTTATTAGTTGCTTCTAAAATGATTTTTTTTTTTTTTTTTAAATAAGGTTTTTATATGCAACATAGTTTTTTATATATTTCTTCTTTAAGATAATTATTAGTGAGTTTAATTTGTAATTTTGTGTATTTTTGGAATTTTTTTAAGATTTAGTTGAGGTAAAGACTTCAATAAGAACTTGTATTGTAAATGTGATAATTTATTTTATAATTTGATACTATATTGTGTAGGTATTGGAGTGTATGGTTTTTCTCGTGAAAGGGTTTTTCTCACTAAATCATGATATTTTCTATAGTTATTTTGTTTATGTTGTTGTATATGTGTTTCTTCAAATTTTTGTCTTACTTGAATTGAAATTTGCATAACATTCCTATCAAGATTAACAAACAAAGCATTTATACACCTCTTTTCTTTTGTACAAGTGTTATCAAAGCTTAGTCAATTTTGGTTCTATTTGTATATAGGATTTTTTGAGCTAATCAAGGCTTGAATGGGATCTTTTGCAAAATATTTCATGTTTTTCATTGCTAGATAGTAGATGATGAGCACATCTTAGAGAATTGATGTGGAAATATTTTTTGTCATAGTTTTGAAATAGAAGTTGGAGAGGGAAGATCTATAGATAGATTGTGATATATGGGATGCAATGGGTGATAATGTCTACGGGCCTGTAGATTCAACTTTGGATACAAGATATGATGTAGTGGATAGAAAAACTAAAGGTCTCATAAGATTGTTCCTGGAAAACTCGATTTTGATAAATGTCCAGAAAGAACCCATTTCAAAGAAGTTATGTAAGAAGCTACAGAAGGAAGAAGTTGTATTCTTTGAGAATGGAAAAAAGGTGAAAAATATCTAAGCAAATGGAAACTTTTAATATGTTGGTGACTCAGTTGACCATAGTTGGAGTAAAGATGGATGAGGAAGAAAGGTGCCAAAATTTTCTATGTTCATTACCAAAATTGTGGGATAGCCTAGTTACATGGCCATTGGTAACATATCAATCACATTTAAGATGGAAGATATTGTTGGTTCTCTACTCTTCAAGGAAATGAGAAGGAAGGTCTCTATGAATTCCAAAGAGGCTTTGAATTTTTGAATAATTCCAAAAGAATAAGGAAAGAATGATAAGTAGCATGGCCTTATCTAAGTCCAAGAACAAGGGGAGATCAAATTATTGTAATTAGTCTAAGACAATATGTTGGAAGTGTAGTAAATCTAAACACTTCTAAAAGGATTGTAAAGAAAAATAGAAGAAGAAGAATAAGAAATATTTTAACTTTGATTGTAAGAAGGCAGATGGAGATACTTTTATTGTAGCCTTGGGAACTCATGCATGTGGTAAGTTACATAGTTAATTGAATTAGGAATGGCTTTCCACATGAATACAAATAGAAACTAGTTTAGTAAGTATGAAAAATATGATGACCTTGTAAGGTGTATTTTGTGATGATTCTTTCATTAATATTATTGGACATGGAAGTATTTATGTGTATTTTTCTGGTAGAGTTAGATAATTTGATGGTGACTTATATCCTAGGACTAAAAATAAATTTATTATTTGTTAGCAAGTTATTATATACTAGTTTTCATTTACAATTATTTGAATTAGGTGTGAAAAGGGATAAATGTATTATGATGATAGCAAGAGGAAGTATATTAGGTACATTGTACCATTTTGATGATATGTGGTTGAGTGCAATAAAAGTTTTGTTAGGATTAATTCAAATACTACTTAATTGGAAAAAGAGATGGTTTCCTCTTTAATGGATGGTAATGGATCTTATGTACTCAAGGGTACTCTATCTACTAAATTAAACTTTCTCACAACTCGAAGACCATGTTATGGCACTAAATTGGTTATATATGAAAGAACGGTCTATGGACCTTAAAAAATAAAAACCTTGCCAATAGGTTGGATGACTATAATCTTGCATTTGAATTTTGTGAAAATTATATTTATGATAAATAAAACCATATTTAATTTAACTTGAGTTCTTATAAGTATTCATGTATTTTAGATTTAATCCACACTGAAGTATTTAGGCTACTTGATTTTTCTTCTACTAGTAATTCAATTTATTATGTTTTTTTATTAATGTTTTCAATAGGAAAACTTGGGTTTATTTTCTAAAGAGTAAAGATAATTCTTCTAGAAAAATAAAATGATTTAAAGAAACTCTGAACTATTAATTAAAAAATATATATTAGATGCTTAAGGAAAAATAATGGTAATTATTTGTTTCTAATGATTTTGAAATATTTTGTAAAGACTGCAATGCCAAGAGATATTAGAAAATAACTTCATATTTTCCATAGAAAATGGAGTTGGAAAAAGAATTAAGAGGAGTTTGATGGAGAAGGCTAGGGGAATACTAAGTGGTAATAGAATAGAACAAAAAAAATTATCCAAAGTTGTAGCCACTACTTACCACCTATTAAACAAGTTTTATATATTACATCTTATCGATAATATTTTAATGGAGGCATAGCTGGGTCACAAGCTTTCACTTAGAAATACATTTTTTTTGTTGCAAGATCTATGCACATGCACAGAAGGAGAAGAAAAAATATTGGATAACAATAATGTTAAATGTATCTTCATCAAATAAAGTTATGCTATTAAAGAATACATGCTTTGGGATCTTGTTGCACAAAAGGTCATTTATTCTGGAAGTGTTATTTTTAGAGAAACTAAGCCTTCTTCTATTATAATGCAACTAGAACAAAAGGAATAAAAAAGCATATTACTCAATTTCCCACTATGCTTAAGAAAATTGAATTGAGGACCCTATAAATAATGAGGAGAGCTCCATGAGTTATCAATTATTAGAGAAAGAAGAACCAAAACCTTAGCTTGTTTGAAGATCTACCAAGCATAAAAAACTAGAAAAATGATATGGGTATCCTCAAGATGTTTTGAGATGTATATTATCCTTGATTGCTAATGTTGATGAACCTACATCAATAAAATAGGATATTGATATGAAAGATGTAGAGTCCTAAAAAACAACCATAGATTAAGAGATGGTTTCTCTTAAAAATAACTATACATGGGACCTTGTATGATTTCTAGAAGGATAAAATTAGGTTAGTTGTAAATGGATGTTCAAAAAGAAAACGGGTTTAGATGATAGCACTAAGAATTATAAAGCATAATTAGTTGTGAAGGGTTACTTCTTGGTTGAAGGAGTAGATTATAGTGAGATTTTTTTCTTGTAGTTAAAATGACATACATTGCTTTTTTCTTTCTATTACAAAAATTAATGATCTAGAAATCAAGAAAGTGGATGTGAAAACAACATTCATTTTTGGTTATTTGGAGGAAGAAATTTATATGACACAACCCAAGCACTATGTGGTAAAAGGTAAAATTAATTTGGTCTTGTTTCCTCAATTTTAACATTCCCAATATTAAAAAGAAATCATTTAAGTCTTTCATTTAAAGGTTAAATCCAAGGTGCAAACACCTCAAGTGTTTTTAGTATATAAGTCATGCATTCAATCAAAAAGCTTATCCTAAAACCTTTGTCACAAATCATATGCACTATGTTATGTTAGTGTATTAAGTTTAATTTAGGGATAATTATTGTAGTGGTTTTATTTCTCATATCGAGTAGTTGTTTACCTGTCACCCTTTTCATAGTTTTAAAAAGCCTGTATAGTATGTATTATATAGCATCTCAAACTTATTCACTCATTTTGGTGAAATAGTGTGTGCTTCTCTTGTGCATTGTGAAGGGATTTTTATTGTAGATGGTGCTCTTGGGAGGTGGTTCATACCAACATGGCATCAGAGCCAACCATTCTACCCTCCTTCCCTTGAGAATTTTTATCCAAGTGTTTGAGATAATTATTTTTTAAATACATTCAGAAGAATGTTCATCTTTATCAATTCTATTTTTTTCTGTTGAATCTGCAAGAGGCTACGTTTTGCTTCCTAAAGGTTATCGTTAATTTCCAAAGGTGTTTGAAGCATTTGGAGGTAGTGATTCTAGATTGAGGTCATAGTTTCCAATTGAAAATATTTTTCAAGCTTTCAAGCATATGAAAATTGGCTACGTAGAAGTGCTACAACCATTTCCAACATCCTCCTTGCCTGTGCTAGATTGGGAGCTTTAAAATACTATTCAAAGAGGCAGAAAATATGCTTGGAAAAAAGTGTTGGAGATTTGCATTAGTAGAAAGGCCAAGATTATGCAAGGAATTCAATTGCTTGAAGGCTTGATGTGTAGCTTGAAGGTGGTTTTTACCTATTGAAGGCATTTGAAGGCTAGGTTCAAGGCACAAGGAGGGGAAATTTAAACCGTTGTGCGATTTTCATCCTTGTTGAGGTTGATACCCTTGGCAAACCACTCATTGGTTGTTAATCATGCTTAGGAGGCCATGAGATGATTGTTTGGGGGATCATTGAAATATTCTATTGTAATCTTCTTGTTGCTAGTGTTTTTTCCTTCTTAGTGGGTAGCAATTTTGTATTGGAGGTCACAAATCTATTGCTGGGAGGTAATTTTTTGCTATTTGGATGGTGTTGTTATAAGAGAGGGGGATCAACCATGTTCAAGCACCCAAGTCACAGAGAGCCAAGAGCAAAAGGCTTCCCTAGCTTTCCTTAGCTTGAAGGGGTGTCAGGAAATACAGGACGAGAATGATGAAGACTATAAGGTCCTTAAATCACTCTAGAAACCTGAAACACAAGATAGGGCTAGGCAAGCTAGTTTTTAGGTTTAACACTATGCCTCAGGAAGCTCTTTTCCCAAGGAAAAAAGTGTGGTTCCTAGACAAAAGTGTGGTGTGTTAGCGTCTCTCAGGTGCACTAGCATCCATACGATTAGAGGACTAAAGAGACAAGGTTAAACACTAGAAAACATACTAACAACCTAGCTATTGGTTTTTAGGAGAACAAAATAACACTATGAAATAAGAAATGTATAGACACATATGATAAATGAAGTAGATTAATGCTAGGGTGACAAGAATGATCTCAAAAAAAGTCATGTTCGCTAGCTAGCTCCAAGTAACACATCCACCTACACATAATGAAGAGGAAAATTGTTGGGTGGTTGTATAGGGGCCTGCACCAGTCAAACCCCCATTTAGGTGTTTCCACCTCCAAGAACAACCAAGATAGGGATAATGGAGAAATATATTATAAAGAAAGAAATGAAGTAAAGAACACAAAAGCACTACAAAACAGTGTTATGCTACTCAACCAAATCATAGAGGAGAGGAGTAGAAAGCTTACCACCTCCACCAAGAGTTCACTAGCTAATGAAGGAGAAAATGAGAGGACTCAAGCCTCTACTGCAATGGTGTTTATTCAACACTTTCTCTATGGAGTTGATGGAGTGTTGTTGTTGCTGCTATGGAGTGCAAAGTGTTGCTAAAAATGCTTAGAGAGTGTGCTAAAGGATGCAAAGAGATGAATTGAATGCTTAAAATCTTGTGAAGAAGATTGCTTGAAGGGATGATTAAATGCTTAGAGGATGAAATGGAAGAATGAAAAGCGAATTTGAAGGAGAGAATGAAGAAAACGACCATATTTGGGTTGGGCACTCGAAGGGTGCATTACAAATTGACCTCCAATGGGAAGTGTAACGTGTCTATAGGCTCAAAATGTAGGAATCTGTTAGAGGCGTAATTAGGCCACATGGATGTTTGTGCACTGTGCAGGGGTGTCCCCAACAGTTATTCCTCTATTGAAACACAAAACAAACACCAAGTAGAATGAAGGTAGTGGCATTATGTGGAATTTAGCCTTTGAATTTGGTTTTCTAAAATGAAGAAGGGAAAAAGGGGAATTTGCATGAGGGGTGCAAATTTTCTCCTATACAATTTTTCCCCACTTTAGCGAGCACAAATACTAATGAGTGCTTTGATAAATTAGATCAGAGAGATAGTAGAGTTAGAAATGTATACCTAAACCGTCGAGGAAGCAAACCACAATCTCGCAAACTCAAGAGTGCAGGACAAGAAAAGGATTTCATAGCCCTACAGAACTATGAAGTTGAAGAATGAAAGCCTCTTACAGGCCCACAGACCTACAAGGAGGCAACCCCCAAGATCTCTCACATGAAGGAAGCCCCATGAAGTAAGTTCCTCACAAGCCTGCATACTTGCAAGGAAGGTGTCCCCCAAGAACTCTCACATGGAAGATACCTAGAAAATTTCCTTACGGTCCCACAAACCTGCAAGGAAGTGTCCCCCAAGATCTCTCACATAGAGGAAGCCAGGAAATTCGCTACAAACCCATAGACCTACAAGGAAGGCATGCTTCAAGATCTCTCGCATGAAAGAAACCC
>VDFB02152779.1:59180-89672 GCA_007258455.2 Sequoia sempervirens
TTGCATCTGACACGTAGGTAAATAAACTCAATAAAGTTTATTTAAAATTGAATACTTGTGCAATCTATTCAATATTAATTTCCACCATAAAGTAATTACATGCCTATTTTTTTAAACATTCAAGCAATGATAATACTACACATGACATTAGAATGTAGCCTAGTGAGGGTGGAGTAGAACGTGCAGATGAAGGTCATGGTGTGCATCCCGGTACTTTAGAGCATGTAGAGTGTGATCAACATGTTGAGCATGATCGGGCTAGAGAAGATTAGGAATATGATGTGGCCCCATCAGGTAAAGAGGACCACTCTAAAGTTCTTTTAAACATATTTAATTGCAATTGGTGTATTAATTAATGTAAACTTTCATGTTTCAACTTTAGAGCATGTAGAGCGTGATCAGCGTGTTGAGGCATGATCGAACTAGAAGATTAGGAACATGATATGGCCCCATCCGGTAAAGAGGACCACCCTCATGCATTCTCTTCAACATATTTAATTTCAATTGGTGTATTAATTAATGTAACCTTTCATGTTTCCAGCTACTTGAGATCAGATTTAGAGGGTGTTCAACATGTTGAGCATGAGTCTATAACAAGCGTTCGGGAACATGATGTGGACCCATCAATTAGAAGAACCACTCTAATGTTCTTTGAATTAATCAAATACTTGTAACAATAATAATAAAACATATCAGTTTAACATTTCTTTCTTATTGCAGTAGATCCCCACTTGAAGCAGCGTCCACGTCATGAGCAGACAACTACGCATACATTAAGATCACAAGCAGAGGGCAGAACAACTAAAGGGGAGACATATATTGATTTAGAAAATGATACTCCACTTCAGCTTTAAGTAGCTTTGAAAAAGAAACAAAAAAAAAAAGTGATTGTAATCATATCATGACAACCATATTTTTGATAATATGTAAAACTTGAAAGAATGAATATTATATGTTAATGAATGAATGTGAATATGTTAATTAATGAATGTTATATGTTATTGATAGATGAATGAATGAATGTTATATGTTAATGAATGAATGTGAATATGTTAATTAATGAATGTTATATGTTATTAATGGATGAATGAATGAATGTTATATGTTATTAATGAATCAATGATTAATGTTATATGATTGGGTATGGCGAATTGAGAGTGATGTGAGGGGGGGGATGGGCCAAATGAGCTTCCACCATCACGTGGTTGGCCTTGTTAAGTAGAGAATATTAAACTATACTCAAAACAAAGAGAAGCTCAATAAGGTAATGCACTTTTCAATATAAGAAATGCATCATTTGAAGCATCAAACCAATATGCAGTCTGTATGTATGATCAATCGTCAGTCTCCGCAATGGTACATTTCCACGAATATATATATATATTTTTTAATTTTGCTTCTTTGTCACAATTTCGACGACAACCACTGACGAATCAACAGAAAGGCTCGACGAAGTTGCTATAGTTGCGACGAGGATTTCGTCGTAACTCCCTACCCATTTCATCGCACTTTCGACAAAATTTTGGTGTTCTTCCGATGCTACTCCTTGATAATTTCATCGCACTTTCGATGAACTTTTGGTGTTCTTCCGATGCCACTCCTTGCTAATTTTGTCACACTTTTGATGAACTTTTGGTGTTCTTTTGACTCTACTACTTGCCTATTTCGTCGCACATTCAGTGAAATTTTGGTGTTCTTTCGACGCTACTACTTCAATATTTTGTCGTAGTTTCGATGAACGTCTTCTGTTGTTTTGATGCTACTACTTGCCCATTTCGTCGAACTGGCAATGAACTTCTGGTGTAATTCGTCGGTGGATAAACAAATTTTTCATCCATATTCCAACGAAATCCTAAGGTATTTCACGATGCCATCGACCGACGATTCTTTGCCATTATTTCGATGTTTAATTTGTTGTCGGCCTTGTGACGAAAAAATAGTGACGAAAAGATTTTGCCATTGTTTCGCTCTTCCGACAAAGATTTGTCGAACGACTGACGAACACCCACCGAAAAATCATGTCAAATCTAGTAGTGCCTTAAGATAGGTTAAAATTTATCTAGCCTCTATTGTTAATAAATTTTATTTAGTAAGTTTGATAAAAAGCGTTTTGAATCTACTTATTTTTTGTCCATTGTGAAAGGATAGGTGATTTATTAAAGACTTTCAAAGGGTTAGGAGGTATTCAATTAGAGTAAAAATAACTATTTAAGATTTTGTTTGTTGTGTTGGTGAGTGAATAGTAAGTTTTATCTTCTTTCTTATATTAGGGATTCTTCATCAAAGGCTAGGTCTTATACATCTTCCAAGTTTATAAATAATATTTTAGTTAATGAAAGATTGAATCCTTGGGAGACCTTTTAATTTAAGTTGGATATACCTATGCAATAGAAAGTGGATTGATTGCATATATCAAAACTTTAGCCAAAGTAGGTGTAAAATTTGTTTCTTACACTTTGTTGGTTCACTGTTATCTGGGAACTTGCATAGCTAGTCAGTAGAGTCATGCATGGTTGGAGGGTATCTATGGTTGTATGGTTGTACTAGATATGTAGGAAACAACACCAGATACTCAAATGGGAATTATTACTAAAATTTGACCTCCTCATTACTAAAATTTAGCATGTTGATTACTAAAATTTGGCTAAGTGTGAAAAATTGTAAGATCTTCCAAAAACTAGAATTTGAAATATAACTTCTTAAGATTTGAAACCACTTTCAAACATCCTAAAACTATATACATGAAATATAACTTAAAGTATTAGAAGGTAAATTTCCATATGTAAATTTCAACTTAAATGTTTATTTCATGTATAAGAAGGTAAATATCCATATGTAAATGTCAACTTATACTTGAATGTTTATTTCTTGTATATAGTTTCCTTGAAAGATAACAAGAAGAAAGCGAGAAAAGAATATAAGAAAAAATTCAATGCAAACTAAAATGTGAGCACATTATAATGTGCTCGTGTTTTTTCTTGATGCATTCACAAAACACGAGCACATTATAACACACTAGTGTGTTGGCGATGATTTTTTAAATTCAAAATAATGCACAGTTTTTAAAATTTAAACTGTAACATGAGCATGTTATAATGTGCTCATGTTATAAAGCTTGCATTATGGGTTGGTTATAATGTTATAGTAAAATTTAAATTGTAACATGAGCCCATAATGCAAGTGCATTTTACTATCACATGCTAGAGTTTTCAGTATCTGGGATGAAAAAGTGAATTGGCCATTTTTTGGACCCCATCTTTTTGTACTTACCCCTCTAGACAAAATATTAATTACTCTAAAATTAAGATATACTTGTTTATTATTAATCAATAGCTAAATGATAGGGTGTTTCAATAATTTTAGCTTTTCAAGAAATCTTTTCTTTTGAATGCTTCCCCTGGGCTCCCCCTAAACACTAAAAACCTCCCAATTACTTACTAGAATGGTATTATTAAAAGAATATAAAAAATCCTATTCAATAAAGCTCCTCGCTCAAAAATTAGATGGTACTTCATTTAAGGTTCTAAGGATTGGGTTAATATCCTAAAAGCTAAATACTTGGTCAATGTTGATCCTTGTTGTTTGAATCACTTTTTTGATGATTGGCCTAAGGGATCAATAATATGGAACAATATAATTAAATCAAGGAATTCTCTTAAATACAGTATTAGAAAGAGGGTGGGGAATGGTAGAAAGGTTAGCTTTTGGGACGATGTCTAGGGAAAGGGTCTTGTTTTTTCCTCTATCCCACAACTAAACCAAATCAAATTAGATCTCATAAGGCTTAATGGAATCTTCTTATATGATTATGTGGATTGGGAAGGAGAGTCTCCAAAATGGAAAAAAATTAGAGACTAGGTGGGTGGTTTGAGGGACTTGAGAGGGAACAATATGCTTGAGTGGCCAACCTCCTTTTCTATTTTTGACTCTCTTATTGGTGTCAGTCTCCTATTTTTCATAATGGTGAAGATGCTTGGATTTTGCACAACAACCCTTCTAGTAATTTCTCAGTTAATTCTACCTACTCCAATCTATATAGCAACCCTATATCAATCCTCAAACTTTTGACTAGAACAAATTATGGAATTCCAAGCATGTCCCAATGGTCAACTATTTCTGGCGGGTTGTGGAACATGGTAGAATAATCATAATTTATGTCCTTAATAGAATTTTTTTTAATTAGTTAACAAGTGCTCTCTCTATTTTGAAGCCTCTGAGAGTATTATTCATTTATTGTTTCATTGCACTTTTCCTAGAGAGTTTTAGACTAAGGTTCTATGCATCTTTTATTTTGATTGGTGTTTTCATTTTCCTTAAGGACCTCATTGATCAATGGAATAATTTTCCTTTTAATCATCCTCTTATTGTGGAACTATTAAAGAAAATTCATCCATTTTTTTCTTGGAACTTGTGGAAGGAGAGACATAATAGGATATCTAGAGAGTAGTAGAGAAGCAGCATGGAGGTTTTCCTAATCAAAAAAGAACAAATTTAGGAGAATATAAATTATAAAAGCTTTGATCTTTCTAAAGTAATGCTTACCTATATGGATCTTACAATCAAAGACAATTAGGGAATTAAATATGATCTAAAAAGAATCAATTGACCCATTATCCTGAGTATAATATTGACCATTTGGACCCATCTTACTAAAGGATGGATCAAACTTAACTTTAATGGTTGTTCAAAGGCTAACCTAAGTATAGTTGGGATTGGTGGTCTTATAAGAGATTATAAGGGTATTTTCATAAAAGTGATGGAAGAATGAAGATGAAACCCTCAGATGTGTTGTCATTGATGCCAACATTGTTCAAATGTTGATAGTTTTATCTAATTTGGTAACCAATTTTTGTGTTACCTTGATCCGATAATTTGGTCCAAAATTTCTCATGTTAGAGGATCGACCTATGTGGTTTTAGTATGATATTTAGGACTATTAAGTACATCTATGAGAAATTTTACAATCATTTTGGTTAAATGGGCTGAAAGATATAAATGACAGAAGTTTGACATATAGCTTTTTGCTTATAACTATGAAAAGTAGTATGAGTTAATTTGTCTGCATTCCTTTGGTACTTTGATTCTATCTTTACAATTTTGGGATATTTTTTATAGGTGTTAGCTCTACACATATTTCAAATGGAACATGCCCGTATGATTATACAATTGATTGATAATTAGTCAGCTTGGCCTATCTTTGTGATCAGGTCTTTCTTTTGGCTAACCTTATACTTGAATATATGGTATGAAGATTAATTTGTTTTGCATAAGTCAAAGAGATCTATTTTGGGTCCATTCTAACCTAAATCATGCCTTGAACATTTTGGTTTTGGTGAGAAAAGAGTTTTATTCCAAGATTTGAGCTGACAAGCTATTTTTAAATTAAGTTTGTGTATATATAATTAGGTTGACCTAATTGATGTATGCGAATGTGATAGTTATATATATATAGAACATTTTTATATTGAAGGAAGTGAAATGTGTGATAGTGTGATAGTGTGCAGACTCATAAATTTGCATGTATAAGATCAACATCAAGGTTGAATTTCTATGTATATTGAGTTATAACAAGGCAGTGCGGGATTTTGCTTTTAGAGCTTTATTGGAACTAAATTCAACACATACAAGGTTCATTATATTAGTTCACCCTTTTCCAATAACCCAGAATCTATATTGTAAGCATCTCAAGCTATGATCCTTTCAAGGACAATGTGTCCTTACACTCTTCCCTTGTAATATCTTATATAATCAGTTATAATATATTGTGAGCTAATCCTCACTGTGGTTTTTCCCTTTTTGGATTTTCCACATAAAAAGTCTTGGTGTTTATGTATGGTATGTGAAGGATCATCATGGAAAAAATAGGCCCTTAAGTGGATAAAAATTTAGGAAAAACAGAGTTAGGCAACTTGATGTAAAAATTTGAATAAGTTGTCTATATTATTTCAAAAATATATAAGAATAGAATCTGTAGCAAATTGAATGTAGTTTCTAAACTAATAGGTTTTTTAAAAAAAAATAATTCTTTTTGGTGAAAATTTGAAATTTAAATGCAATAGTACTTAAATTTCAGGGAAAAAATAAGTAGGTGTTTGTAACCCTAACCAAAAAATAATAATTTTTTTTTTATAATATTTTAGAGATAAGTAGAGGACTCATGTCTCAATGTGATGCATATTTTTTTGTAATATTTTTCCAAGTAAATAATTAATTATGAATTTTTTATTACAACTTTTAAAAAATATAAAAAACTTGTGTCTAACCACCTTAACTTGGTCAAAACTTATTAATTTGAATAGAAAATGAATAATAATTACTCATTAAATTCAAAGTAAAGCATAATTTATATTGGTGGAAAGTTAGTAATCTCCTTTAAAAACCCTTTTCATTTCATCAATTTTGGGTAAAAAAAATCATCAGCCACATACCCATCATATTGCCACTTTTTAGCCCATCATGATCCTACACATACCCATTTGAAATTGAATACATAGAAGATGACTACACAATTGGAAAAGAAGAACTTAATGCTTCTATTGAAGATCTTGACAGAGTTGAAAGTGACAGAAATTCTGAAGGGGAACCTAAAAGAAGCAAATGAATGCATCAAAAAAATAAGAGAGAAAATCAAAAAGTTAAGAAAAGGGCACAGAGAATTCAATGATTAGTTGAACAAAGAAAATGAGGATATCATCGGACTAAAAGTGCAAGTGGAAGAAAATAAGAGAATTGAGGACTATTAGAAAGTTGAGGTTCAAAGAAAGACTAATGAATGCATTAAGCTTGAACAAGAAGTGGTAACCTTAAGATCAGATCTAGAGAAAGAAAGAGATCATGAGGAAAAATTCAAAACAAGTTCTACAAGGTTGGATGAACTAATTGCAGGAAAATAACATTCTAAGGATGAAAGTGGTTTGGGACTTGAAGAAGGAAATTTTTTGAAGGAAAATCAAAACCCTAACAAGGTTGACAACCAAAGGAAAACTCAAGGATCAAAGAAGAAATACTAGAAGGACTCCTAATGCTTGAAGTTTCTTATCTTTCAATGGAGTTTGTTTCTCATGTAATAAAATTGGTCATAGGGAAATAGAATGTAGAAGTAGAATGAATCAAAATGTTGGATTCTATTATGGAAAATTATTTGCATGCAAGAAACTTGGACACAGAGCTACTAACTGCAGAAGTCGGATGATAATGTATAGATTCAATTCTTATAGAAAGGTTTAATATTTTTATGGTTACTGCTACACATGTAATACATTTGGACATAAGCCTAACCAATGCATATCAAGGATGAATTCAAATTATTTTGGCTAGAAAAGTGTTGTGTGCTACACCTACAAAAAACCTAGACATATCTCAAGATTCTACCGAAGTAAATGGAAAGCAGACCAATCTAGAAAAAGGGAATAAACCTATGAATAAAGTTGATACTACTAAAGTTAAGAAGGAAATGGAGAAGAATTTGGAAGAATTTTAGAACAAGGATGAACCAAGTACATCTCTACCTGCATTTGGTGTAGGTAATTCTCTTAAAAACTAAATCCAATCATGGGTTTAGGTGGAGCAATTATAGAGAAATCTTATAAACCATTGAATGTATGAGGGACACAAATAGTGACATGAAGATATGTGATGCAAAATGACATTAAGAAGGATTTAAAAAAGGTTATGACAAAAAATGTGCAAGTTCAAAGAATTGTGGAGCACTTTAGGGTTTATAGTGTATTCATGAAGTGTTTATCAGCTTTTTGGAGATCAAATGCAATAAATGTGAAATTAGGTTAGATCGGTAAAGTATAAAGTGAAATTCTAAGTCAACTGTTAAAACAAATTTCCACATTTTGAAAAAAGAAGAGAAATTTGAAGGAGATTTGAAGGTGATTTAAGCATCTAGTATCAAACCCTAGTTTTCATAAAGCGTAAAAAAGGTATTTACAACTATTTATACTTTGTGGGTTTTCATTAGAAGTAATTTTCACAAGAATCTGCAAAAGAATTAAGGGATAAATGGCCACGCCAACCATGGTTGATATTTCTGAGAGACCTAGACCAATGTTCAAAATTTTTTCATGGAAGGTTTTTGACATTGACCTTGTCAGTGCATTTTCAAAAATTCCAAACAAGGTCTTTCCCACGAAGGACACAAGAATCTACATACATGGGAAATTGGAAGAGAATATGATCATCAAGTACTCAAGTACTCAAGAATCAATGGTCAAAGGTGTTAACTAGATATAAATTCTTAGTGAATCCAAAGTATGAAAGCCTAGTGTGGAAGAAGATAGATGTTTGGAACTAGTTCCTTGACTTTAGTAGTGAATTGGATGTGAAGTATGTGAGGATGGCCCTGAGCAAAGTGCATGATAAATTTGTGTGGAAAAATGTGCCTAGGTTAATTTCTAAAGGGGTATAGGCAGGATCATGATGGGCCAAAAAGTGGTGATATGATGGGTATGTGTAGGGTATGTGGCTGATGAATTTTTTTTTACCTAAAATTGATGAAAAGAAAAGGGATTTTAAAGGAGATTCTCAACTTTCCACCAATATAAATTATCCTTTACTTTGAATTTGTAAATAAATATTATTCATTTTCTATTTGAATCACAACTAAATTTTTGATTGATAGGCTAATTGAAAAAAAAAAAATCTTTCAAATGGTCTCACATTTTATGAATATGAAACATGTGTCACATTTTATGCTTCGTATACTAGGTATGTGCAAGATCATGATGTGCCAAAAAGTGGCAATATGATGGGTATGTGGTTGGCGACTATTTTTCCACCCAAAATTGATGAAATGAAAAGGTTTTTTAGAGGAGATTATTAAATTTCCACTGATATAAATTATGCTTTATTTTGAATTTAATAAGTAATTATTATTCATTTTCTATTCAAATTATGACTAAAGTCCTGATTGATAGGTTGGTTGAAAAACATCTATAGCTTTCAAAAAGTATCTCATTTTTTGAATCCAAAACATGAATCACGTTCTATGCTTCACATTCTATATGATTAAAAAAAGAAAAATTAAATTTCATGAAGTTTTGACCAAGTTAAGGTGGTCAGACATATGAGTTTTTATATTTTTTAAAAAGTTGTAATAAAAAATTCATAATTAATTATTTACTTGAAAAAAAATTACAAAAAAGTATGTATCACATTGGGGCATGATTCCTCTACTTATATCTAAAATATTATAAAAAAATATTATCATTTTATCATGGTTAGGGTGGTCAGACAGACACCTACTTCATTTTTCCAAAAATTACCATTGCATTGAAATTTCAAAATTTAAAATAGATTTTATTATTTTAAAACAAAACTAGTGTTTAGAAACTATATTCAATTTGCTACATATTTTATATTTTATTTTTGAAATAATATAGATAACTTATTCAAATTTTTAAGTCAAGTTGCCTAACTTTCGATTTTTCTAAATTTTTGCCACTTGGGCCTTTTTTTTCCATGATGATCTGCACATACCCTACTATAGGATTAAAAAAAAATGAATTTCATAAAGTTTTGACCAAGTTAGCGTGGTCATAAATACAATTTTTTATATTTTTAAAAAATTGTAATAAAAAATTCATAATTAATTATTTACTTGGAAAAAATTACAAAAAAATATGCATCACATCGGGACATGAATCCCTACTTATATCTAAAATATTAACATTTTTTTGTGGTTAGGGTGGTCATACAAGCACCTACTTTTTATTTTTTCCCTAAAATTTAAGTACTACTGCATTGAAATTTCAAAATTTTACCAAATAGATTTTATTTTTTTAAAATAAACTTAGTATTTTAGAAACTACATTCAATTTGCTATAAATTCTATTCTTAAATATTTTTGAAATGATGAGGGCACAGCCCGAGACACATAGAATAACCCAAAAACAAAAGAATAATTTTATTATTTAGAAAATGGAGCTTCTTACATGCAGAGGATCTCAATCCCCAAGTTCTACAACTCCTGCAAGTTACAGAAAGCTATAGAATAACCCTTTCGCAATATGCGAGCTTGTCCTCAAAAAGCTACCCAAAAATTAGAAACCTGCCCATAAATAGAGCTCCTCATTAGTTTGGAGCCAAAACAACATTCAAATTTGAGTTTAGGTGGTTTGGTGCCGAAAATTTACAACATGAAGTTCAAATTTCAAAAGAGCATTTGCAATTGTATCTTCTAGAAAGTGCGCCAACTTCCTGGGGCCATAACTTTTGATTCGGGACTCTAATTTGTGAATCGTTTGAACCGTTGGAAAGGTCTCAAAGTTAATAATCCACTCAAAATTTTCTACGCCAATTTCAACAAGTTTTGGGGCCATTCTGGGAACTCTAAGTGCCTCAAATCTAACTCAGAAGATTTTCAGGTGCAAATCTAGGAAACTAAAACTGCAATATCTTTCAACCCAAGAATAGAAAATAAAAACTATAAATTAGGAATTTCATTATGATGAAAAGGGTATCCAAAAATGTAAAAACATCTGAAAATCGAGAAACTTGAAATTTAACTATTTTTGGGTGATGCAAGATTGCCCTTACACCACTAGATGCTCCTGCATCATGAAATAATATAGATAACTTATTCAAATTTTTATGTAAAGTTTCCTAACTCTAGTTTTTTTGAATTTTTTTCCAATTAAGGGCCTTTGTTTCCCATGATGATCCTACACATACCAAGAGATGTGATCAAAGATGTGACTAGAGTCTATAATACTAGACCTGTACTAGTGCTAAATTTTGTGAAGAATAATGTGGTTATGAAATTAACTGGTTCCACATATGATAGGAGAGCATTAACAACCAAACCTATTACCAACCCTACTATGAAGTATGCATCAATCATGATAGGTCATAAGATCTGCTTCACCAACAGTGAAAATTTGGTGTTTGCAACTAAAATATATGTTGTACATGACATGATGGTGAATAGGAAGGACTATGATTTGTGTGAGTTTCTTTGACAACAACTTATGGAGAAGTTGAGTCAAACAAAATAAAAAAAATATCCCTTCAAGTTCGTAACACTGATAGTTTTTTTGTTGCTTTACTTTCTGTGAGAGCTACCCAGTAGGAAAAACATTGTATAAGACACAAGCATACTAGTGGAACATCAATTTTTTTACTATTTTCACAATATTGGAGATTTTAAAGGACAAGATGATGCTATAAGTACATTTTTCCATAGTATTTCAGAAAAAAAAATGCATGGAAGAGAGAGAATTCCAAAAAAATTGGTAGAAAAATATGCAAATGATATAACTTTTTTTGGTATTCACTAATGAGTGTGTTCTAGAGGTAGTTGAACCCAGAACACTATGGATAAAGCCTCTAGGATATGATATTGATGATAAAATGAATAATGGTCTCATTGAAATATTTCTAAACAGCCCTAAGGACCCTTGTTAGCCTAGGCATGACACATATGAAGAGAAGTCATATAAAGTTTTTTTGGAAAATTCAGCACCTAAAAGAGCTAAAAGGGTATCTAAATAGATTGAGTAATAATTTCCACTAGATGGAATTTGAAAAGATTATGTGGAAATATTAAGGGAAGTTGCAATAGAGAAGAGGGCCAAAGCAGTTGGAGAATCCTCCAGACCCAGAAAATCAGGAAGATCATCTTCCACCACCATCTTTTCATTTCTAATAACATCCAATGCAGCAATAGTAAAAGAAAAGAAGGTGGAACCTAGTACTCCAGTAGAAGTTAATGTAAATTTTTCCTCTGGACCCAACACCTGGACTTCTAAGAGAAAAAACGTACCCCCTATAGCACCCTCTACTACCTCTGGAAAAAGAAACAAACAAAAAGAAAATAGGAAAAAGAACATAAGTGATGTTGTGCAAGAGGAAATTGAACATGGCTTGGAAGAAGAAGTTCAATTGTTCAAAGAAAGAGAAAAGCAACATTTCCACCAACGATGAAGGTACCTCACAAGAGGATGGTACAAAATTCAAGAAGGCTAAAGGAAATGTTGTGGAAACATCTAAAGAAGAGGAGATAAATAAGGAAAATGAAGTCTTCACAATACATGTGCATGAGAAAAATACTAATAAAGGCACATAAAAGCTTGAGGAAATGCCCAAGTCTCCTCTGATAAGAGACCACTCACCTTTGAAGTTGGAACCTCTAGTAAATAATATGATATAATTTGATGATTTTCTCGCTACTACTAAATTGTAGGGTGAGCTTGATGAAGAGGATAAGGAAAAAAAATTAAATGCACTCATTTAATACATGATTATTTTTTATGAGAGTATGGATAACATAAAGAAGAAGATGACTAGAAATGTATGGGAGGCCCTAGTACAAAGAAGCCATGAAGCTATCAATGTTGAAGACAGGATCAAGACTGATGCCTTGAATATTTATGGATCCTCCCTATCTGAGGATGATGTAGCTACCCTACTATAAGAATACTCTAAGAGGTTCAAGGTCAAATAGAGAGTCACTATTCTCATGACAAGAGAAAATGACAGTGTAGAAAAGTTGAAGCAAGATACTTTTGACATAGTAAGAGACGTGGTAGAGAAAATTGGGATATGTTCTATTTTTCATCTCATATAGCTAAAGTAAAGGAGCTTAATAAAAACAAAGGCATTGATATGGAAGAAATGATCCCTTCTAGAACTAGTTTACTCATTTGTGAAAAAGTAAGAGATCATTCTATTGAAGAGACATCACATTTGGATAACGTTGATGATACACATGCGTCTCTAGAGACATCTAATCCTCTAGAAGACACAAAGGATACAACTAGAGAAAATACTAAAGATCAGTATAAGAATGATACCAATGACAATCCAAAAGAACACCATGAATGTACTGAAAATGAAGGTGAAGAAGATAAAAATGAAGGAGAAGAAAACAAATATGAAAAGAGCGATGATAGTGAACCATTTATTTTTGGGAATCTAGGATTTTTCTAGCTCTTCTAGGGTGTTTCACCTAAAAGTAGAGAGATAGGGCCAAAAATGCGAAGCGTTCATTCAAATTATGTTATGTAGGATTTTTTATAAGTTAAATCAAGTAAACTAAATGCAATTGAGTGATCTAAATGAATGAATATGAATGTAAAACTAAGATTTTAACTAAGTTTGAAAACATGTTGTGATATGCAAACAATGAACTATATGAAGAAATAATGCAAAATAGAAAGATATTGGATGAAACAAAGTGCACCTAGGCAATGTTTGTTGAATTTGGAATGATGTGGATGCTAACTAGAACTACTGAAATTTCTCAATGGGACTCATTCACCTAGGGTGGTGAAATAGTCCTACTACTGATGGAAAAGTGTCAGAAGCAGGTTTCTGGCTATCGAGATCCACAATCTAAAAAAATTCATATTTTTAGTCCTAAGGTGGGACTCATTCACCATTAGTGATGAATCAGTCCTCTCCCAAAATTTTGAAAAATCAGGAGACAACTCTACAACACAAGATCTAGAAATCTCTGATTGTTAGGTTGTTGAAGTCAAATCTACAGGAAATGGATAGAAAACCTTCTCCAAGCTTGAAATAAGAATTAGTAGAATTGAAACACCTAGTTGACTTTTTTACCAATCTTCAACACCAAAAAGCTTATTAAATCTGCATACCTAGGTCTGTAAACACACATGCAATAGGGGAAAAATGGTTGAGGGTTAGCAAATAGGGGTTTACCTTGGTCAAACCCCACTTTTGGTAATCAAACCTTTAATGAAACAATGGAATGAAAGAGAATAATAAACTAATAACATGCAATACCTATCAACTTACCAAACCCTCGATGATGCAAATCTAAGGTAATGTCAATGGATGATTCAAAGTGCTTGAGTAATGCTTGAATTGATGTTCTAAGATGCTTGAATGCTTAAGATTTCTTGAATATGATGTGTGAAAGTTGGAGGATGTAAATGAGGTGAAAATCACATATTTATACAATCTTGTTCCTTAGTTACCCATTCATACCTCGTCATAGGCTAACATCAAGTGTTTTTGAATAAAAAATAGAAAGGAAATTTTTAAAAAATTTAAAAGCCAAAAATGGATGTCAGGAATTAAGTTATATTTAATTTTGTTTTTTGGGTTTACATTCAAAAATACACTTAATTAAGACATATGAGGGAATAAAGGGACCAAATAAAGCATGAGAAAGGGATAAATAGTGAAATTGTGCCTAGAAAAGCATGAAATGTTGTTAAAAAACTTTACAACAATTCAAAATAGGACTTGATTAATGATGAAAAGTTGAATTTTAGGTGAATTTCAATAAATAGAGTCTAGAAGAGTGTATAAATGCTTTACAACACTTTA
The DNA here is from genome assembly GCA_007258455.2 of Sequoia sempervirens. Lineage (NCBI taxonomy): Eukaryota > Viridiplantae > Streptophyta > Pinopsida > Cupressales > Cupressaceae > Sequoia > Sequoia sempervirens. The sequence goes on from VDFB02152779.1 coordinate 73,485, forward strand.
CAACACCTTCACAAGACATCATTATTTTAACTTTAGTACCTAAATATGCATGTTCAAGCCATGTTACATCATAAATTTAGAGAAAAATAGGTCAAACACCATGAAACAAGAAAATGACAAGGGGTCATTTTTCTATGGCACGTTAGCCCCCACTTAAGTGAGAGGATGAACTTGTTTCAAACTCACACTAAAGTAGCCATGAACATCGAGAGGAGGGTTCAAATGCACTTACATTAAAGCAAGATGGAATGATAATGATCAAGAGGGATGATTAAGCCCCTAGGATGAAGATCCCATAGAAAAATAAGCATAAGAACAAAGGAACACACAAGTGAACATTAAGAATCAGATGAAGCCTCAATCGCCTATCCAACTAGTTGTGGATTAGATCTAGGATGATTTTTTGAAAAAGATACTGCATACACACTCTAGGGTGACATGACACATGATGATCTGCTAGGTGAGAAGGCCCAAATGTACTCACTCTGAGGCCACAAAACTTTTGGCTGTCTGCGGGGTGAGAAAGCCCAAAAAGGTAAGATACATATGCTAGTTGGTATGCACTCACAAACACAAAGGTCCCTATGGGGAAAATTCATGCTGCCAGGTGGGCTTCTCAATTAGCTATATTAAAGTTATACCTCCTAATAACTTTACCAAGGAACCAAAAAGAAAAATCTCATGAACAAAAAGAAAGGTACCATAGTCATGCAAGTTGCATTATGCAAGGTGGAAAAATGTGCAAAATGCAAAACATGTGAAATGTAAAGTGTAAAATGTGAAAGGTGTTCAAAGGAGTCTTATTTAGTTCATGCAAGGTCAATCACTTAGGTAACATTGTGTCTAATGTCTCCAAAAAAGGACCAATCAAAGAATAGTATATTCACAACTTAGGGGATGTCATGCATCACATCAGGCAACTAAGAGGAATGCAATATGCTGAGATAGATCACAATTATGAAGGACATCACACTGAATGTTAACCATAAAGTGACAAATGCATCACATAAATGAAAATGCTATAGTACAAACTAAGAATGCAAATGAATTAATGGTAATGTATTCCCCCCACTTTAAGGGAATTGCTACACATCATTCAATGAGCAATTATTTTAAAGTAGCAAAGGAAAGAAAAAGAAAAAAGAAAACAAGAAATGAGAGCCAACTTGGAAATCCCTATGCCAAGTCATATGTTTCAATGTTAGGCTGGGTCATGTCACAAAAAATGAACAAAGAAATGGATTTTCCCCCTAGAAAAGACCACACCAAACACATAAGTGATCTATAGTTTTGGGGTTAGTATGTTCAATGTTTCAATGTGTTTATGAAAGAGCTCAAAACTTTCATCATTCCAAAAAGCACATAGAACTATAAGAATGAAAAAAAGAGAGTGAAAACAAAGGAAAAATAAATTCCATTTTGGGTCAACATGGAAGAGACATTGCAGTCTAAATTCCTTGCATCATCCCCAAAAGGAAAAGGCAAGAGAAACAAAAGAAAATGGAAAGGTGAAATAAAAGGGAAAATATTTTGGGTCAACATGAAGGATACATTTCGGTCTTGATTCCTTACATCATCCCCAAAATGAAAAAACAAGAAAAATACAAAAGAAAAGGGACCATTTGGGTCAACATGGAAGAGACATAGAGTGTCTCTACACTTTCCGTCATCCCCAAAAAAAGAACACAAAATAAAAATGAAAAAGGAAAAGACCTTTTAGGTCAAAATGGAAGAGACATAGGGCATCTCTATGCTTTGCATCATACCCAAAATGAGAACACAAAACAAAAGTGAAAAAGAAAAAGACCTTTTGGGTCAACATAGAAGAGACATAGGGCATCTCTACACTTTGTGTCATCCCCAAAACGAGAACATAATACAAAAGTGAAAAAGACAAAGACCTTTTGGGTCAATATGGAAGATACATAGGGTGTCTCTACACTTTGTGTCATCCCCAAAAGGAGAACACAAAAAAATTTGAAAAAGACAAAGACCTTTTGGTTCAACATGGAAGAGACATAGGGTATCTCTATGCTTTGCATCATCCCCAAGAGGAGAACACATAACAAAAGTGAAAAAGAAAAAGACCTTTTGGGTCAACATGGAAGAGATATAGGGAATCTCTACGCTTTGTGTCATCCCCAAATGGAGAACACAAAAAAAAATGAAAAACACAAAGAAATTTTGGGTCGATATGGAAGAGACATAGAGTGTCTCTATGCTTTGTGTCATCCCCAAAAGGAAAACACAAAAAATGAAAAATAGACAATGCACAATGAATAGAAGAATAGAGGGACAAATAGAAGAAGTGTACAAAGAGATGGAACATCAAATAGCTAATACGGGGGAACATAATACGCACATGAAAAGGAAAAATAAAAAGAGAGAAGAAAAAAAGGCTAGTTAGGCAAATGCAAGTCAGCCATCTAACAAGTCATCCGCTTCCCAATCATGTTCAGTATAATGTGAGGGTAGTTGATTGTCCAAAGGAATAATTGCAACCATTAAACTAGGAGTCATACCAAATTCTTCACTTGGTGGATAGGTTCTATCTTTTAAATTCATTGTAGATGAAAATAAAAATTTAAAATCGTTATGCACTTCTTCATCATTATCATCATCAAGATTAATGACAACGGGAAGATGAAGGGTGATTTCTAAGGGTGGATTTATCAAAAGTTGTGGTTGTTGGATTGGTTCATTTTGTTGTGTTTGTTGCACTGGACTATCTTGTGTCAGGTTAGGAGGAGGGTGGTCATCTATTACTTCTATCAAAAGTGGAGTTTGATTTTATGTATTTTCTTCCATGTGAGATTGACAAGCAAGGAGATGACGGTTATGCCTACCTTCCCTAGCATTGTGGTTTCATTTAAGTCAATTTTGGAGTTGTTGAGGTGTAAGAATGGATTGAGGCATCATAGGTTCTACTTCTGAAGAGGTAAGAATAGAAGAAACTGAGGAGGATGGTTCAACCACTTTCTCTTTGGATTTATAAGCTTGTTTAATACGAGGAGGTTGACAAGAGTTGTTTCATTTTCCCTTGGTCCTTTAAATGATGGTTGGGAAGTATCTAGGGGTAATTGTTCAAGATGTTGTATGGTTCTCTCAATTTTAGTCTCAAGTTGAAGCATGGTTTCATCTATGATAGGAGGTGTGGAAATGGATGGGGATGCATTAAGAAGAGACAATTCGGTTGTATTTTTGGCTTTGAAATTTTAATAAGCTATGAAAAGGAAGTCCTTTCAAGGGGTGATGGGTTCCATAGGTTCAGGCCAAAAGGCTTCTAATGAAAAATTACCTTTGGAAGATAAGGGATGAAAACCACTATGGTGTATGGCAAATACCTCATTGCCATGTGGAAACTTCAAACACTTCTGAACAATTGATGAGACCACTTTCATTGATCGAAGCCAAGGGTGGCCTAGCCACAAATGAAATTGGTTAGATTGTAGAATAATTGAAAATGTTACATCTAAAGTTTTAGGTCCTATCTGTAAGGGGAGTATTCTCAATTCAATCATAGGGCATGCAAAACCAATATGTGTTTTAATCCATGTAGTTGGTTTATTATAAGCATCTTGATATAGCTCATGTAATACTAGAAACTCCTTTGTGATCACGTTCTCACCACAAGCGGGATCTATTAATATCACATTAGTGGGCTTATCATAGATTTTTCCAACTATGTAAAGAGGATCATCAAGAAGCTTTTGTAGCATGTCTTTAGTAGAAAATGTGATATCAAGAGATTTAGTGGTTTGGCCCTTACAAGGGATAACGTTTATTGTAGCCACAAGTTGATCGATAGGATTATCTTCAATAATAGGTGGATGTATATCATGTTGTTCATTGTTTGTATCAATAGTCATTACATCATTGTTTGAAGGTTCATTAGCCTTGGAAAATGAAGTAGTGTGTTTAGGCATAGGATTGGTGAAAATTTGTAAGTTCTGGTTAGGGGGTGCAACAAACTTATTCCCTTGATCATTAACACCCATAATGGACAAATGGCTTGAATCAATGAGTTCTTGAACTAAATATTTTAGATGCTTTTAGTGTTCAGTATCATGTCCATTTTGGTAATGATAATGACAATATGCATTAGGTATGAAGGTGGGTGGTAAGGGATGATTTGGATCAAGTGATTTGTTGGGTGGAAAAGTGAGCATGCATTGTTGAATTAATTGGTTCATTGTGTTATGGAGGGTATTAGGTAAGGGAGTAAATTGTCTCTTCAAGTCCCCATAGGTAAAAATCACATCTGCTTTAACAGCTGCACTTGAGTTTGAACAGGCTAGGTTGGTTGCAGTTGTGATGGAGGATTGGGCTGTAAGAGGTCTCTATTTGGTTTGTGAAAGTTTTTTCTGTTATTTTGGTTTTTATTATTTTGTTCAAATTTTTCAGCTTGGTTAGAAATGGATTTTGAATCATGACTTGAAACCGAGTTATGGTATTCACACAAGGTTGTGCATAAATGCATGAACGAAGGGAATTTCATCATAGTTAGCTTATCCTAAAGGTTTGTGTGCAAGTTTTCAATAAACATATTTTGTAGATGTGCATCAAGAATCTTGACATCAATTTGAGCATACAAGGATTGGTATCATGAGATAAAATCGGTTACTTTTTCATTTTTGTTTTTTCTACATCTCATGAGGCCAACCATTGTCTTTTTAGGTGTCATGTGCACTTGAAAGTGACTTATGAAATCATCCACCAACTCATTGAAATAACGGATGGAATTATTAGGAAAGTTTGAAAACCATTCTAAGGAAGTATCTTTCAAGGTCCTTGGAAATAGTTTGGCTAACAACTCATCATTGAGAAAGAACTACAAAAAGTTGTATAAGCATTAAAATGGTTGATAGGGTCTCCTTTGCCTCTATATTTCTCAAACTAAGGCATTTATATCCCTTGTGGCATTAGGGTACATAATATTTCTTAGGATAAGGGGCTACTACATGGACATGATATGTGGGTGGAGCGGTTTGAACTTGGCTAATGGTGGAAAGTTGGCGTTGCATGGAAGAAGAAGTGTTAAGGAGTTGTGTAAGAATAGGGTTGGGGTATGTAGGTTGAGGTGGAAGGGAAAATGGTGATGGAGTGTAGGTGATGTTAGGTGAAGTGAAAGGAATACTATGTGGTGTGAAGGTGATGGAGGGGACTTGTGATGCCACAAGAGAAGTAGGAATGCTAGGTGGAATTGGGAAAGAAGTGGCCACATAATTAACTTGATGCATAGTTTTGTGGACTTTCATATTTTTATAAGTTGGTATGGATGCTATGGTTGAAGGGGGAGGAACTTGAGGTCCTCCTTGGGTTATAGGAATCTTTGCAAATTGGGTATTAGAAGAGGCATGTTTATTGTAAATCTCAAAAATTCTCTTCATCACTTGCAAGCCATCATCACTTTCAATAAAACAATGAATATTATGAATGGCAGGTATGGCAGTGGTGGAAATGTTTTCAAGTGACAAATCTTGTTGTAAATGTGCAAAATCCTCATGAATATTAATGACCTTTTCTTGCGGGAGGAAGTTGGTTTGGGTGTCAACATTCATTGGATGGAAAGGTGAAGGAATATAAGTGGTATTGTCAGTGCCTAATGCACCATTTTCCATACTAGGAGTAGGAGCTTGTGAGATCCCAAGGTCCACAATGAAAGTGCTATCATAGGAGGCCATGAGTCTAGAACTTCTTCTCACTAAAGTATTATCAACGGGGCACCAAACACTCATACAAGTACCACAAAGGAGGGAGTGAAATAAAATGCAAGGTAATATAATATGTCTAAATGGAAATAACATAAATGTAGCTAACTGTAATAGAGAACTAACTATAGAAAATAGAAATGTAGAAAATTGCCATAAATGTTGTTTAAAAATTGCAGAGGGATTGATTTGCCCAAGGTGGTGAATGAATCCCAATACAATTCTTTTGTGTTCTTTTTAGAAATTTTAATATGATTTTAATGCTCTAAATAATGCAATAAATTATGTAGAATGCAAATTTTCAATATTTTCAATGAGGTGCAATGTAAAAATGAAATATAAATGAAGTTTTCACTAATGCAATATGAAAAGTCCTAGAATGCAAAAACAAAACAATATCCTAATTTAATTTTGATGTAAAAAAACTAAGATGTAATGTGAAAATGAAATCATAACTTCAAAGTGTTCAAAATGTAGGTTCACCAAAATGAACTATTGATTTTTGGGGCACTGGGATTTCTCTAGCTCTTCTAGGGTTTTTCACCTAAAAGGAGAGAGATAGGGCCAAAAATGCTAAGGGATTACTCAAATTATGTTATCTAGGATGTTTTCTAAGCAAATGAAGTAAATTAAATAAAATTGAGCGATCTAAATGAAGGAATATGAATGCAAAACTAAAATTTTAACTTTGTTTGAAAACACACTATGATATGTGAACAATGAACTAAATGAAGTTATAATGCAAAACAGAAAGAAATTGGATGAAATGAAGTTCACCTAGGAAATGTTTGATCAATCTATAATGTTTTTGATGTGAACTGGAATTACTAAAATTTCACAGTGGGACTTATTCACATAGGGTGGCGAATTATTCCTCCTACTAATGGATAAGTGTCAGATGTAGGTTTCTGGCTATCGAGATTCAAAATATGAAAAAATATATAATTTTAGTCCTAAGGTGGGATTCATTTGCCACTTGTGGTGAATCAGTCCTCTCCAAATTTTTTTGAAAAATTAGGAGACAACTTTGCAACCCCAGATCTAGGAATCTTTGATTATCAGTTGTGAAAGTCAAATTTGCAGGAAATAGATAGAAAACCTTCTCCAAGCTTGAAATATGAATGAGTTGACTTGAAGCACCTAGTTTACTTGTTTACCAATCTTCAACACCAAAAATCTTGTTAAATCTGCATGCCTAGGTCTGCAAACACACATGCAATAGGGGAAAAAAGGTTGAGTGTTAGCAAATAGGGGTTTTCCTTGGTCAAACCCCACTTTTGGTAATCAAACCATTAATGAAACAATGGAATGAAAGACGATGATATACTAATAATATGAAGTAGCTATCAACTTACCAAACCCTTGATGATGCAAATCTGAAGTAATGCTAATGGATGCTTCAAAGTGCTTGAGTAATGCTTGGATTGATGTTATAAGATGCTTGAATGCTTAATATTTCTTGAATATGGTGTGTGAATGTTGGAGGATGTAAAATGAGGTGAAAATCACATATTGTGCCTTAGTTACCCATTCATACCTCATCATAGGCCTACATCAAGTGTTTTTGAATAAAAGACCAAAAGGAAATTTTGAAAATTTTTGAATTAGGAGCGAAGGGGGACTCATTCGCCACCCATGGCGAATGGGTCCCACCTAGGAGTTGGAAATGGGTGTCAAGAATTAAGTCATATTTAATGTTGTTTGTTAGGTTAACATTCAAAAATACACTTAATTAAGACATATGAGGGCATAGAAGGACCAAATAAAGCATGAGAAAGGGATAAATAGTGAAATTGTGCCTATAAAAGCATGAAATCTTGTTACAATACTTTACAACACTTCAAAATAGGACTTGATTAATGATGAAAAGGTTATTTTTAGGTGAATTGCAATAAATAGAGTCTAGAAGAGTGTAGAAATGCTTTACACCACTTCACATCACCTTCAGAAGACGTCATTATTTTAATTTTAGTACGTAAATATGCATGTTCAAGCCATGTTACATCATAAAATTAGAGAAAAATAGATTGGAAACCATGAAACAAGACCTAAAAGGCCATTAAAATTACAAGGGGCCATTTTCTATGGCACAGATAGAAAATATGATGAGGATAAGGAGGAAGAAAATACAAAAATCCTAGACAAGGTCTCTTTGGAAAGGAAGAAGAAAATAAAGAAGAAAATAAAGAAGAAACATAGGTTTGAAGAAGTGAAGATGAATCTTGAAAGACCATTGAGCCATCAAATCCATCCAAAGAATCATTCGATAACACACTCAAGGGTCTTTTGTCAAGAAAAGTAAGGATTCAACTTGTGCTTCTAGCTCAGTTGATTCATCTCCCATCACTTCAAGGTTGTGAGGATTTGAATAAGATCTCACCTATTTAGAGGATGGAGCTTGGAGATACCTTTCTTTCCTCCAAAAGAAAGGAAAATATTGAAACTCATCAGAAAGGGACTAAACTAATAAAATATGCCATCAAAAAATTGCATGATATAGCTCCTGGTGCCACAATTGATGACTCCATAGCCCCTATTGAGAATTTAAATTTTAGGTTGATTCACTAAAGATTACACCTCTAGCCTGAAGGAGAAAAGTACAAAAGAGGTAGAGTCAAGAATTTTAGAGAAAAGGTTACTTGTGCTAAAGGATAAATGTGCAACCACACACACCAAGGTGATGCAATGTTTAAAAGGGGTAGAGGAATGTGAAGAGGAAGATCAAATATTATTTGTGTATTGCATGTGGTGGCCAGATGCCACTCAAGGCATTAAATACCTAACAAACTCAATATAGTTACAAATTTCCAATGCCTCAAGAGCATACAACATTACAAAACATAGAGACTATGCCTTCTAGATTTCTATTTCCTACCTAAAGAAACAAAATTTTCACCCTACAAAGAAGAAAAGAAGATGCTATAAGGTAGTTTGGATAGCTTGGAGATCTAGTGAAGTCCAACACATTCTAATATCAAGTTCCTTGGAGGATGTAGAGAAACTTGAAAAGATAAATTCTAATCTTCCTACCTTAAAAGAAGGAGAGGAGAGCCTAATAGAGCTAAAATAAATGTATAAAGTGCTTGTTAGAATGAAGGGGATCTAGGATGAGGGGAAACCTACTTGGGAATCCACTCACAAGGAATTAGAAGGTGCTCCAATTTTTGGTTAAAAGTTCTCTACATTTATTCTTAGTTTTATGTTATTTCAGTTTCTTTTTCTACAATTTTATCACCAACACACCCTTTATCCTTAATGTGAAAGGGGGAGAAATTTACAAAGCTATTTTGGAGAATATTTGAAGTTTTCTAGAGAAGTGCTAGAGTTTTTGGAGTTTTGGAAGCTATTTTGGGGTGTGGAGAAATTTTGTTGTATATTTGAAAGGTGGATTTCAAACAATTTTGAAAATTAATTTTTGGTACATGTTTCCATCAATGAAAAAGGGGGATATTGTTGTAAGAATGAAGAAGAAACCCTTTGATGTGTTGTCATTGATGCCACCATTGTTTGTTGACAGTTTTTTCTAATATGATAACTAGTTTAATATGTGTTACCTTGATCTGATAATTTGGTCCAGAATTCATCATATTAGAAGATCAACCTATGTGGTTTTAGTATATTATTCAAGACTATTAAGTACATCTATGAACAATTTTTCAATGATTTTGGTTGAATGGATGAAAGATCTAAATGACAGAAGTTTGGCATACAATTTTTTTGCTTATAACTAGATGCAAAGTAGTATGAGCTAATTGGTCTACATTCCTCTGGTACTCTTATTCAATCTTTACAAGTTTAGTAGATGGTTTACAATTTTCATCTCTAAATATTCCTAATGGTCCAAACTCATATGATTATGTGATTTATTGATGATTAGTTAGCTTGGCCTATCTTTGTGATCAAGTCTTTCTTCTAGCCAGCATTATAATTGAATGTGTGGCATGAAGATCAATATGTTTAGCAAATGTCAAAGAGATCTTTTTTAGGTTTGTTCTAACCTAAATCATGCCTTGCATGTTTTTTTTGGTGTGAAAGGAGCTTTGTTTCAATATATGAGCTAAAAAGCTATTTTTAAATTAAGTTTGTGTATATCTAATTAGGCTGACCTAATTGATGTATGTGGATGTGATAGTATATATATGAAACATTTTTGTATTGAAGGAAGTGTGATGTGATGAAAAAGATATGTGATAGTGTGCAAAATTGTAAATTTGCATGTATAAGATCGACATCAAGGTTGAATTGCTATGTATGTTGAGTGATGACAAGCAAGTGCAATATTTTTCTCTCAAAGCTTCATTGGAACTAAATTCAACACATAGAAGGTGAATTTCTATCAATTCACCTTTTGCGAGTAAGCCACACTCTATTTTTTAATCATCTTAAGCTATGAGTGTTTCAAAGATAGTATTTCCTATTACTTTGCCAGTTTGATATCTTATAGCCGGAACTTATAGTATACTATGATCTAATCCTCATTGTGGTTTTTCCTTTTTGGGCTTCCACGAAAAAATCTTGGTGTTTATGTTTCATGTTGTCTTGTGATCTCTTTCATGTCTTCATTCATAATTGGAGTTAGATATGTTTTAATCATTAGATGGTTTATAGCTAAATGGTTTAATAGAATATTGATTCACCACCCCTCTTAGTATTCTAGGTGTATAACAAGAAAAATATGCCAAATTCTTGGGAATGGGTGTTGGTGTGATTCCAAGATCACTAGCTACAACAAATCGCCTTCAAAAGAAATGAGAGAATCCAGAGGTTATTTCGCCAAAAAAAGAGTGAATAAATTAGAGATGAATAATTTATATAATGTGTAGGCCTATAAATCCATGAAAAACACATAAGGGTGAAAAACTACCCTACAGGAAAAAAACCACCTGAATAACCAATGCATAATTAATTTAAATGCAAGCCTAACTAAACTTCAGTAGGTAATGTGATTTACTCTAACAATGGGTAATACTAATGAGGCAAAAGAAATTTCTATCTAGTGGGGTCTGAAGATGATTAAGGAAAGAGGTCTTAATAAAGTGGTTATTGAAGGTGACTCCAAATTGATTATTGATAGTCTTAAAGGAATTGTTGAAGCCTCATGGAAGCTAAAAAATTTGTTGGGTGATTCAAAAATGATAACTTAAAATCCTAATCAGGTTAATATTCAACCCATTTACAAGGAAGGGAATAGAGATGTGGATGTTGCCTCTAATGTTTGGCTTTCTTGTTTTTAGTGGAAGTGTTGGAATTACGAGGATATCCCTCTATGAATTAAAGAGATTGTATTTGATGATAATCTTAGAATTGATAATTCAAGGATTAATAATTTGAGGGCTAATGAAAATAATGTTCACTCTGGGCACTATGGCTAATGTTTTCTTTGACAATTGATAGGGGCTCTTTCTTTTGGCACTCAATTAAGAAATTTGAATTTAAATGTTAAGATGACAAGGTAGATGAAGAGGATGAGGTATGATACCTATATGGGAGAATTGTTATAGGCTAATTATGGGAAAGATTTATGTCATATGTCTTTGATTATCATTTTCTAATGTTACTTTTAGAATGACTTGATAGATGGTGGGGGTTGCCTTAATATTATGATGAATAAAAACTATATCAATATTTTAAATGATGTGTATATTAAATATTTTGATTGCAAAGAATTTTGGTGATAAATGGGAGGCCCACCAAAGGATTATTATGTATTTTCTCAGTTTTCATACTAGCACTCCTTGCCTTGATGACATTTTAAATATAAGATATTTTATATTTTTGTACGGTGAGCTTATGGTTCACACAATTCATGGGTCTTATCCAAGGATTATGGTGATTTTGCATAAGATTCAGATCATTTCAAGTACTAAAGGTTTTATCATTACAAGAAAGTGGGGAGAATTTGAGAAATATGATACTTTTAGTTAAGATCATCCCCAAATTTATTTTGTGTTTCACCACTTTCATAGAATTTATAGAGTTCCAAAGCTTTAATGATACTTCCTACCTATTAGATATCCATTTTTGGGGTGTTCTTTTTGTGTCTCATACTTCAGTGTGAAGGAGGTGGAAGGGGTGGAGAATTAAGATGGGTGGACCAAGGAAGTATTATGAACCTTTATCTTGTGTCCCCCTTAGACAAGATTTGGAACTCTAGAAGTTGTTCAAAGAAGTTAGGATGATGCCTTTCTTTCTAGATATGAAGGGCTTCAATGATGACCTCACCTCGAAAAATTTTAAGTCATGGAGGGAAGGCAAGGTTTCCATTGGTAGTGTCTATTTTGAGGTTACCATAAAAATAAATGTTGAAGCCACAGATCTAGAGTGGAAGGGTTTAAAGGTTGCAAAGGTGAGAAAGAAGAATTATCACTATTTCATTAATATATTACTTGAGGATGAGAAAATGAAGTGGTTCTAGAACAACTATGACAAAGAGAAACTATCGGCTCCCTATGGTCTAGTAAGCATTCATATCATGAAATATATTTCATAATTGAAGGTAGATACACTACAGTGCATGGTTATCATTTTCCTTTTATAAATCACATTAGGAGGAAAGAAAAAATCAATATTCCTTTCTTTTTTTCTCTGCCCTTTGCGTTAGTTTCAAGCTAGAGGCACTTCCCTCATTGCATTAGGGCCTAATCCAAATACTTTATAATTATTATTTTTCCCTAACCTCTCTTCCATGTCTAATGAACAATGTAAATCCTCTTTAAATTGAGCCTTAGAAGTAAAACCCTTGTTTGCTTCAATATAACCCTAAATCTAGTAAGAAACCAAAATTTGCCTCCCTACCTAATGTTTATTCATAAAAATTTGCTATCAAACATTGTTCTCTAGTGAAAGTCCCTATTGCTAAAGAAAAACTATCTATCCCTTTCTCTAAAAAAAGGACAACCTTGGCTATCCCCTCTAGCTTCAAATGAAAATATCATGACCTTGATAATTCATTGATGGCTAAAAGGGTCACAATTGAAAATATTGATGAAGATGGGGAGGATTATATAGATTATTTCAGTAGTCACAAAGGTAAAAGGAGGCCATCTAGACTCACAAAAATGATAAAGCAGAATAAAAATTAGAATATTAAAGGGAAGAAGATAGCATTTGAAGAGGAGGAATTCTCATCAAATGATGATTATATCCCTATGCAAGAAGAGGATGAATTGGATATGAGCCAAAAATATTTGGAAGGTGTGATAGGAAATAATTCTAAAGATGAAATTACAAGTGTGGAAGATGAAGTTGAGGAAAAAAAAAGAGGAGAATGAAGTGAATATTGTTTTGGAAGGTGCAAAGGAAGGCACAAACAAGGAGTTGGAGGAAGAGAATGTTAATGAAATGGTTAGTTGGGAGGAGGAGGAGGACTTGGGAAGCATCACCCTCCAACAATATAACAACTAGATAAATACCCTATAGGAGAAGGTTCACAAAATAGATAGTTCTTTAATAGTATGATTTCTATCACCCATGGAATCATGAACAAAGCATATTTTTTGAACTATATCTGGATTTTTCAAAGTAAAGAAAATGAAATGTAAAATGTGGATAAACAAAGTACTAAAACACCAAAAGAGGACATTGTTTGTGATATTGAACACTCTTAGAGGAACAACCAAGAGCTATTGAAGCAAGAATGAAGCTTAATTTCTAGTAAAAAAGAATAGTGTACGTTTTTTGTTGTTTCCTTTGTTGGAAATGTATGCCTCAATCAATACAGGCTGAAACCTCTTTAGGAATCAAGTCGGTATGACAACTTCAATGTTTGGCTGACAAGAAGTATGTAACACCATGTTTTTTTTAGGTCGTTGAGACCTTTCAGAAGTCTTGCTGACCACTTTCACTTTGGAGTCTATCACTGTGACATAGAGCAGTCGTTGTAACCTTTCACTGAGTAAACATTTCTGGCTAATAGGCCATTCAATTGGGCTTCGGGGAGACTCACAGCGACTTGTGGCTTCGGAGTGACTTCAACACTTGAGAAGAAGTCCCAGCGACTTTAGAAAGTCTCACTGACAAGGACGCACATTGTAGTCTTTGGTGTATGTTGTGACCTATCGGTAAGAAGTCTTACTAATGTACAAATGTCTCACCGACAGTGCAGCACTTGGGTTCATCGGAGTAACATGTTTGTTTCGTTATGATGTCTCGGTGAAGTGAAAATGTCTCACCGACAGGAATACATATGTTGTCTTCGCCGTAACATAAAGATCCCGGTGTGAGGTCTTAGCGGACAGTGAAGGTCACGCTGATGGGGACACATCCAAATTTTCATCGAAGTAACTCAAAGCGATTGGGGAAAGGTCTTGGCGAGAGTGTTAAGTCTTGCTGACCGTTCGGTGTTCGATGCAATACAAAGGATCTCAGAGAAACCTCTCAGCGAAGGTGTTAAGTCTTGCCGACTAGTGGTTTGAGCTCAGTATGACTTGTTTGTATCCTGCGTAACATCTTAGCGAAGGTGATTGGTCTTGCTAATAGTTGTATGCTTTTGGTGTATCTTATTGTTGCCCAATGAGACCTCTTGCCGATATTGGTATGTCTTGCCGACTATCCAAATGACTTCAGTATGACTTTTAGTGACTCGGTGTGAGGTCCTGACAAAAGCAATACTCTTTCTAAATGGTAATTTTATATCTATGAGACTTTTGGACCTCGCTATGATCTCCTAGCAAAAGTGATAGGTCTCACCAACTCTTTGGTGGCTTGGTGTAACATATGAAGCTCGTTGGAATATCTTGGTGATAAGAATATCTCTTGCCGATATCAATATGAAGGTTATGTGGCATGGGCGAGACACTATTAGTGTCTCACCGAGATGCCAATGTAGTGTGAATTCTCTTGACTGTTGTTTGACCATCCTATGTGGAGTCTTGTGGACCAATTGGAGATGACGAATCTGAACAGTTGGAAGCCTGTTCGTTGTGACAGTTCTGTGAGTGAGCTCGATGGACATGGAACTACATGGATATACTGTGTGATTGTAGATGGTGATTGGTTGGTTGAATCGACAGATGATTGTATGATCAGTAGATGTTTTTCTATTCTATAATGACTGTAATTTGAAGGTTCCTGTACAAAATTGTTCATGGTGAATGTTGTTGTAAACAGACACCAGAAAGATAAGTCTGATACTTGTATGTAATCCTTATTACTGTAATACAAAGTGATTTCTCTTGGTGTGGTGGGTTTTTCTCCCATAAGGGTTTTCCCATGTATATCTAGTGTTCATATGTGATTGTCAATTTTTTGTTTCTACTATCTGTCTCAAAGTGCATCTTAATTGGACTGTAATTGTAAAATTTAAAAATGTCTCTACTTTCTTCCCTGAGGTTTGACGTTAGGAGAGTTGTTTTTGCACCTTGACTTTCCTTACAAGTGGTATCAGAGCCTGGCCAGTTGTGTTATCCTTGTGGGTACGTTGGGTTTTTTTAGTCAATTCTTTTCAATGGGAGTCTTGTAGAGTTTGTTGTTTCTGATTATAGGTTGAGATGGCTAGGACATCCAGGAAGATGGAAAAAGATAAATTCAATGGCAGTAACTTTGAGTTGTGGAAACTCAAGATGGAGGATTTTCTTGTTGATAATGATATGTGGCTTCCAGTGTCTAGAATAAAACCTCTGACCATGAAGCAAGAGGATTGGGACCTGATAGATAGAAAGGAAAAAGGGCTCATAAGGCTATGTTTGGAAAACTCTGTCCTTCTGAATGTGCATGAAGAAAAGATTGCAGCCTCTTTGTGGACAAAACTAGCATCTATTTATCAGGGGAAATCCTTGGTGAATAAACTTTTCCTAGGGAAGAAGTTGTATAATTTCAGAATGTAGGAAGGAGGGTCTGTAGCTGATCATTTGAATACATTTAACATGTTGATTGCTCAATTGACATTTGTTGGTGTAAAAATTGAAGAAGAGCATCGTTGTATGCTTTTGTTGTGTTCTTTGCCAGACTCGTGGGATCATCTGGTGAAGGCTATTAGGAGTACAACATTGAAGTTCAAAGTAAATGATGTTGTTACATCTTTGTTGTCAAAAGAGATGAGGAGAAAATATTCTGAGATGGCGAAGGAAGCTCTTGTTGTCAGAGGAAGGTCAAAAGAGAAAGGAAAGAAGAAAGACAAGAAGTCAAAATTGAAATCAAAGGGGAGATCAAAGTCTCTTGGCAAGAAGTCAAAGGTGAAGTGTTGGAACTGTGGGCAACCTAGTCATGTCCGAAAGGACTGCAAAGAGGAGAAAAAGAAGAAGAAGAAGAAACACTCTTCTGATAATTATTCTTCTCAGGGTGATTTAGATTCCTTCATTGCTGTCTTGGCTACATAGGCATCAGATGATGTCTGGCTAATTGATTCGGGAGCATCTTTTCACATGACATCTCATAGAGACTGGTTCACAAAGTACGAAGAATACGATGGTGGAAAGGTGTACTTGGCAAGTGATTCTACTTTGGAAATCGTTGGTCGTGGAAGAGTCAAAATCCAATT